>JAJOOO010013505.1:0-15306 GCA_029582685.1 Solanum piurae | reverse complement strand
TATATTGTATCAAAATATCGTTAATCTTGTGATTTTAAATATGTCACGCGAGAAAATGAAATTAAAGAGTTATAAAAAAAAAGTCATTCTTTTTAAATCAATTTTTTTTAAAAAAGACTAGGATAATCATGATACGATATTAAAAACTTGGATTAAATAATTACTAGATTTGATTTTTTTAAATATTATATTATTACCATACTAATTTACATGGTACACTAGTTACTCCCTCCGTTGGATTTTAAATTAATATTAATGTATCAAAATGTTTTTTAATCTTGTAATTTTTAAATATATCATTTAAAAAATTATAACTAATGAATTGCAAAAGAAAAAAAAAGACATTCTTTGTAAAACGGAAGGAAAAAAAATAAAACAATTTCAAATGGGGGAGTATTATCTTATGATTTGATATAAGGATATACCACTATTGACGTTGTTTTCTTATCCAATTTTTTTATAATGAAATATACATATTCAAATATTATATTCATCAGAATAATACAATATAATAACGATAACATTGAGTTTTAAAAGTCAAAATTGCAATTGAGTCAAATTCCCCATATGTTATTTCCATATTACTTGCATTTGGACCATTGACTAGTAGATGAAAAATATGCAGATGCATGCGTTTACTTTGAAAATATATTAAGACTATTTTGTAATGACGTACGTAGTACCCATGATTTAATTATTTTTCACAAAATTGTTACTATCTATAGTCAAATGGAAAAAATAATTAGGCAGATAGATGAAAGTAGATATATTTTACTATCGTCACTTTCCTCCGCAAACTTTTTCGGTTGTTGGATGCACAAAATAACTTGTTCCTCTTTATAATTAATGACTTGGTGACCTTTGACAGATTAAATCTGATTACACGTAATGTTGACTTTCATATTTCACTTGTATAGTTAGACTTACTAGTGACTTTAAATTAAATCTTTAGACCAATCTCTGGCTCTCACCTTTCGATTTATTGCACGGAAAAACTAAAAAGAAAAGGAAATTTTCAATGGACACAAGCCCTTGAAACTTGGACGTCGAGAAGCTTGCACTAGGATCCTTCCTTTGGAACTGTCCTTTTTCTTTCTAAAGTTGATCGATTCACTAAATGAGTTGATCGGACGAAATTTGGATTAATTTTGTCACACCTATATCATGTAATGGATGTCAAAGCATGTGTATTTTTGTTGATAGCTAGCTAGATAAGTCATGTACCTTTCACAACCTCCTGTATTCAATTACCATTCAATTTCTTCGGTTATCAATATTATTATTTTTCACTTTTTAATGATGTGTATAATTATACACTTTTATTTGTGATAAATATAATAGTATCTAAATTCTTAATTAAAGATTTTAAACTGAACTTTTAAAAATGAGAAACTTTTTTATAAGACCTCTCAACCTTACATGATAAAAATCAAGATTAATCTGATCAATAAATAGTGAATACCAAAATATTATAATTAAAGAAGCATAATATATGATGGCAGTCACAAGGAGGAGGACCTTTAGGAAGACGTAATAAATAATGGTAGTCATAAATTAACGATTATATCTTTGTTTATATGTACTTTAAACAGAAATTAAATTAATTATTATCTTTTTTTTTTTAAAAATAATTATAAAATCCAAATGAAAAATCAGACTAAGAGGAATACATGTCCTTAAAAACAACTCAATAATAATATTCACACGTGACTATTATATATATATATATTAAATTTGAACTGTGAATATTTGGATTCCTTAAGAGGTCTCCAACCCTATACAGACAACAAAATACATTCAAAAGTCTTTATCTGCACAAATTCAAAATAATCGAGCTTCAACGTAGGTATTTGATATCGAGTGGGAAATTAAAAAAAAATATAGAGGGACATGACAAAAGTTCAAAAATGGAAATGGGTGGGCTGTAGTAACTATTTTCTCTGTTCATTTTTACTTGTCATTTTTAATATATTAAAAAATTATTATTATTATTATTATTTGACTATATTTTATCCTTAAAATTATTTATTTATTTTTAAATCATTTTTCAAGATTTTAATCTAATTAAACATCAATTAATACAAATATTATAATAAAATACTCATTTCATTAATTGTTATTTCTTTCAAACATGTAAAATTTAAAATAAACAAGTAAAAATAAACGGTATTGATAATGAGTAGTGACAACACTTAAAAAGACAGATCATAAAACGCAAATATATGTACAACAAAATAGTAGGAATTAATAATGAGAATTTCTAAGACATTCATTTAGAAAAACACATGCAAAGGAGAGGGTCATGACTCACCACTATCACTAATAATAATCATAGACATGCATAAATAAAGAAGGTTCTTCTATATATTATTATTATTATCAATTAATACTAAAGAAACACCTAGTAATCAATAAAGTAAATTGAAAATTATTATGTCTCAAAATTTAATTTTCAGCATAAACAAAATGAGAAATGAGAAGAATTTTTTTTGGAATATTCAACTTTGAATATAGGCAATAACATTGCCAAAATAGACTACATTTAGCTCTTTTTCTTTTCAAATATTTAAAAGGTAAATTTCAATGTTGTTTATTGGGCTAAGGCATATAATTTTTTTCACCATTAGTCTAGTCATAACGATCGAAACAGATCGTTACAATATATCTATTTTCTTGAATTTATTTCTCTATCATATAGGGACCATGGATCTAGGCAAGGCTAGAGAAAGGGAAGAATTAATCACTCAGATCTATAGGTGCCGGCTATTATTTTCCATGGTACATAGGAGAGATAGAGATATCGAGGCAGATTCAACATTTAAATTTGTTAACTTCAAATTCATTATATTTGTAAAGTTATGACTTCACATTATCTATTAGTCATTGCAATATTTACAAATTTTTATACGTATTAAAAATATTAAATTCAGATGAACTTGATTTTTATTATCGTTTTCGATGGTGCCAAGAGAATATGTCATGATTAATTTGAATTTGGTTTGGAAGGCACCTCTTATTTTTTGACAAATGCATGATTATCTATACTTTAATGCAATGACATTATCATATTATCTATGGTCCCTTTCGTATCTTGTCATATTTTTTTCATGATAAAGGAAGGGGGTCAGATTAGATATCAACTCTATTACTATTAGGATAACTGCCACCTTTTGAAAACCATGTGTTATTTGTTATTTTTTTCTCCAATCTTATATTCTTGGTCATTTGTGGTTTATCAATCTATTTTTCACTAGATGTTAAACGTTGCCTCTGCCCACCTAATTGTACTCCCTAGCTAATATGAAATAATGAAGTAGTGTATAGGTAGTTTAATTTATACAATATGGTCAATAATTTAGGCACAACTTTTAGAAGTTGAGGTGGAATGGCTGTATAACAAAAAAGTTTTTAGCAGTAACAATAAATATGTATATTAATACAGAATAATAATTTTTTTATTGGTATTAGTTAATTGTCATTAGATCTAATGTCGCTAGTATAGATTTTAGCAACATTCACAAAGAGTGTTAATTGCTTCTAAAAACACACTTAAAGAATAATGACAATTAAGTTATTGTTGTTAATTAATTAATTATCGCTAAGGATCATTTTTGGTGTAGTGTGGTAAGCACTCTTTTATTTCTGATCAGAGATCATGGGTTCGAGCTACGTTGAGTATGAAATCGCCTTTGTTAGATGGCGTTTTACCACCATCACCCCAAACATGAAAGTTTTTAACGTGAATCCGTATTTAGTCAAATTTCACTAGCTATAAGTACCTGAATACCGGATGAGAAACAGAAAAATTAAAGAGAGCAACCCTAGTCTCTAAGGTCCTTCAGATTTTATTTTTTTAAATACCCGTGTGCTACTAATTATTATGTAAGTAATAATTAAGATTCTATATTATTGCTGAAACCTAAGTTATTAAATATGAACATCTTCAAATTAAATATGATATCTTGCCGGTTAAGGTCATGAATTATTGAAGGCTAATTAATTAGAATGGATGAGACTAAAGAAAAATTTAATTTAATTTTAAGTATATTAATTAATAGTGATTTGGTACTTCTCACTATGAAATATACTCCATTAATATAATTTGATACTAAATAAAAAGATTATATTGTTGATTCTGGAAAATTTGAAACATATAGAACAATGGAAATGTGCATCTCCTGTAAATCCAAAAGTATATAATAAGGACAAATATTATTGGAAGAAAAAAAAAAGATTCGAACATGAAGACCACATTTTCCTTTTATCATATTTTCAAATTAAAGCCATCAAATATGCAAAATTTGTTGGTAAAAACTCGTATAATCATATGTTTATATCAAATTATATTGAGTTACTATAGTTAAATAATTTAATGAGATATAAATATACGATGATTAAGTGAAAAAAAGTTTATATGAATCTATCAATCTGATACAAATATTCGGTGTGAATATGCCATATATTTCATTTGTGTAATTTGCATTTTTGACCGATTATTCCATTAACGAAATATCGATTATTAAAGAGTGCAACCACCAATCTTGTAGATGTTATAATTAGTCGGATCAGTGATATTCGAATACCAAATGATTATTTACCAAAAGAAAATATTGTTGTTGATATGGTTTTTTTAAACCTTTTCTTTTCAATTTCAAGTAGTTGTGATCAACCCAACGATCTCGATGTTTCACAAAGATAGGAGTAAGCCCCACGTTCCTTAGACTTTATTTATAAGACTATATTGGATTTGTCGTTGTTATTGGTCTCGATCGATCGAGACCAATAAAAAGAATAAAAGAAAAGTTTTTAACTTTCCCAGGCTGGATGACTACTGTTATAGGTCTGCATGCATGAGAGGGACTGAAGGATTCTCTTATCTTAATTAATAATTTCCCCTCTCTCTTTTTTTCTGTTTGGAATCAGAAGAGATGTCTGAGTTTTGAATTAAAAATATTATTTACATTTTTCTTCTCTATGTGTGTCTTTTTAAAAAAAATAAAAATAAATAAATATATATATATATATATTTTACTCCATCCTTTTTCTCCTATGGTATGAGAAGAATTTATAACATTTATGCCAGAATCCATATAAAATAACGCTACCACATTGTCTACTGGCAGCTTTAAATTAAACTAGCTAGATTTTTTTTTCTTTTTTACCTTTCTTTAAGGAGTACATGAGAAGTATAATTGAAGGGAGCTTTGACATAACAAAAAAGGTAATTATCTCTATATGACCTAGAAGTTACAGATTTAATCAGTGAAATCCTTTGTATATATATATACATCAATGTGACGAACAGACGCGAAAATGAAATGTAGTGTATCGATCTCAAATTTCTAGAATTATGTATTAATGCGAAATTATATTGTGTACACTTGATGGAAATTGTGGCGGACAAACGCTGAGATGGAATATAGTGCGTCTCTAATTTCTAGAATAATGTATCAACACGAGATATTTCGTGCATTAAATTATCATTTTTAAGTAGTACAAAACAAATGAAGTAATGGTACTTGAATACAGAGAGTAGGTGTTGTTTTTAGTGTAAGCTGTAAAAAAAAATGGAATCAATGAAAGAGTACACACATGACATGATTTTGCTTCAATAAGTTTCCCTTTTTTTCACTTTTTTGGTATTATTTCCTTTGATCCTTTTTGATATTTGAGATGCTCTTTATAATTTTATGGTGTGGCTTCTCTTTACAGGACATGACCTTGTTGGCTTGATTGGAACCTTTATATATTATTATGTGTATGCCTTTGTCATTATCAAGTATAGGCAAATAAACACACCTTATAGCTATATATATTTTAAAACTTTTTTGGATTTTTATTATGTGTTGTGGAGTCTAATTCAAGATTGGATTAGAAGTGGAATAGCAACAAAAGATCTTTAATGTTTTTTTGGGTCAAATCCAACATGTATGATCTTCTATTCTCACCATTCATTTATTTTCACTTAGTGCAGAATTATAATTTAAAATTTATGAGTTCTGATTCTAAACTAATGATACGTATGTGGATTTTTAAGACAAATATAAAATTTAAATTGAAGTTTTTGAATTCGATCGAACACGTAAATTGGAAGTGGAATAGTACCGAAAGATGTTTAATGTTTTTTTTTTTTTGGCAAATCCAACATGTACGATCTTCTTCTCACCATTCATTTATATTTTGTATTTAGAAGCACGGAATCAGAATTTGAATTTATAAGTTCTGAATTTTAAATTAATAATATGTATGTGTATGTTTCAGTGAATTTTTTAGATAAATATAAAATTTTAATCAAAGTTTCTGAATTCGTTCGAACAGCCTAACTTCGCCCTAGTAGTTGCACCTCAACCAATTGCATTATTAAGAATGGGCTCCCAAAGTCATCTCTTAGCTAAGTAGTTAGTACTACGTACCCACCACACTACTCTTTTAACAATACAAACGCAAAATATCGTGTGTCAATGTTTTTCTTTCCTTTCCATACACGTTGCTTTGCCTTGTTGCCTCCTATGAGTTTTATTGACTTAGCTTCTCATTAGACGGTTCATCTAAATTCACTATTTTTAATACGAATTATAAATTTATATATAAAAAATCATTAAACTTGTAAAAAATTGTAGATCGGACATGTTATTTTAGAAACATAATAAGTTAATTTAATGGTGAAAAACTTGAAATTTAAACTCATAAAATATAAATTTTGAATCTGTCTTTGTCCACACGTGCGACAACCCCTTTGAATAATTTGTGTGCCATTATTATTATTCACGCTTATACCGGTTCCTTTGGAACATATTCCCATTTCCATTCACCTACCTTTAAGTAAACAATTAAATGTTTATATAAAATTATATGTATGACACATTATATGTAACTTAACTAGAAATCCTTTTCAATAGTTAGAAAAATAATAGGAAATATAATTTGAAGAAGATCTCTTTGAGGTGCGAAGAAACACTTTCTTTGAAGATATATTGTCTGTATACATATATACAACAAGGCCCTGTATATTTACCTGCAGATTTTTCTATCTGCTACTTCTAGAGAGTCTTTATATTTATAGAACTTAAGAGATGATTTTTCATAATAGTCATGTTTATTCATGAACAAATGACTTTTCATAATAGTCATTTTCTTTTCGTTAACAAATGTGTTTGTGAAATTTAAGACATCTATATATTACAAAATATTCAACAAAAATAACATTGTATATTTAAGATTAAAATTATTATTTTTGTTGATAAATAGTAGACATTGTATTTCCTTGACTTCTTTCATTTTGAAATCTCTTAAGAAAAATTATGACTGTCATGTTGACTACACACGAAAATTAATTGGGAAAATGAAGAATTTTGAAACTTATTTTCTCAAATAAGCCATAGAAATTTATGAGTATATATCATCAAATTAGAATAAAATTAATGACAAATTTAAAATTAAATTACTATTAAAAATATTTTTTTAAAAGTCATTTTTTTGTAATTAACTAAATAAAAGAGTACTACAATATAATTAGGACTGTGAGAATAGTTGAGAAGTTTATGGTACCTGTGAATATCATAGCACTATTTATTTTAGTTATTAGAATGGTAACCACGAGTTGCCGTTGTTGAATATTTAATTTAAAGAAAATTAATTTCAAAAACCAAAAGTTCATAAAATAACAGTAGGGACCATTTAATTTTGGATCTTATAATATGCTTTTGTCCTTAATCTAATTATTGTTATTATCATTCTTGAATGGGGGTAGCCTAACTAAACCATTCCATAAAATATTATCTCCCCCCCTCTAAAATGGTCATTTTCTTGCTTAAAAATGTTGAAGTCTAAGATAATTAGCAATGTATTTGGTTAATAGTGAGAGGTAATTGAGAGTAATGCTATTGTTCCACAAAGAAAAAAAAAGGAAAATCGCCACTTTACGTTTATTTAATTTGATAAAATGGAGTTGCTCGGATGGTAAACACTCTTACTTCAAACCTTAAGGTTTTGAGTTCGAGTCAAAGGAGCAAAAGATGAGAGCTTCGGAATCGGTGGGAGGGGTAAAAACAAATACTTTTATTTAATTTATTAATTAGGGGTCGGCTAAACTTTAATTTGTTATGGTGTTAATTAGGTGATAATTAAGAATAATTTTAACAAATGACAAACATTCATAAATTACTTAGAAGGCTTGTTGCTATTTCATAAAGAAAATGAAATATCAAGAATGGAAAGTATAATTACTGTAATTATATTTTGCTTATTATGTGCGATCAAGTAATGAATTCAAATAAAATGGTGTCGTTAATGCGTCTCAAGCTATAAAAATTACCTACACTTACTATATGTGCTCACAATAAATATTTTTGCTTTCAATTCAAATTTGAGCATAGACAAAACACTATATCATTTCAGGTCCGGTAAAATAGAATTTACGCATATCTTACTCCTACCATCGTTTACATACAAAATTGAACAACTAGCTAGGTAGTTGACTGCCAAACAAATGATCTTGATGATTTTAAGTTCTATGGATTTTTCGAGTGAAAAAAAAGGCTGATATTTCGATGTCTGAAAATAGGATATACGCATATTTTACTCCTGCCGTCTACATACTTTTCTGTTTCTGTCTTTTCTCTTCGTTTCCGTCCATTCCGTCCATTAATTTTGGGCTAATAAATCGAAGTTTGAATAGAAAGACGTTATTTACAAGTTAGAATAGACAGATAATAATGTATTGAAATTGAAATTGCAAAATAAGCATATAATTTAACGTGTTAATAAGGGCATGATGTGACATATGTATCCTCCAAATCAAAGCTCTTTAAATTTAGAACACACAATAATAACGTAAAAGATTTTGCAAGAGAATTCAATAATTAGATGGTTTTCAACTGCCTAATTTAATAATTTCATTTTAGAGGGCACTAAGCTTGGTCAAACATCTCAATTAAAAAAGGGAAATTTATATAAATGTCACTTGTTTAGGAGTTAATTACTTAGATACACGTTAGTTTGTAATATTACGAATCTTAATTACCAGATTTTGATGCGTCCAGATACGTCTATGTATCTCGGGAAACATGGGGTCAAATTATGTATAATTTATCCTAGATACACTGTATCAAAGTAGATTCGCATGTATCCTCCTACCAGATACATGTATCTAGTATGATTTGCATGTATCTAGGATACATTACAAATATCGCTCGCCTCTCTTTCTATTTTAGTGTATTTGGTAGCAAAAATACATAAATCTTCCTCAATATATGATAGAACACTTTTAGTTAATGATAAAATATATAATATTTTGAAAATATAGATAATAATAATAATAGTAATATAATAGTGGAGTATGTCTAATTATATAGTTTCTCCAAATTAAAAATAAAAAAATATTTTGGGCCAAATAGACTATAGGTCTCATTTCCATGACTCCAGCCTAAAGGGGAGTTACAATTGTACTAGGCCCAGCTTCATATCGTGGCCCAACACAGCAATGTTTTGATGAAATTTATTTATTTATTTTGATTTTTTAGTATCAATGTCTGATATTTACATTGAAACTCAACTATATCTTTATTTCGTTCTTTAATCAGGATGTTGATGATTAACTAGATGAGTTAATAACTGTTAAACAAAATTGGTTATTAGTACCCTATCTTCTTGTACTTGTGTGAAACTTTATTTTATTGATGTTTATTATGATTTGTTCTATAACAAATAAATCATTGAAAGGGGAAATATTTTCACGAAAATAAGTGTTTTCTAATAATTACTTATTTTCTTATAATTCATAAGCAAAAACATATATATCATCCTTAAAGTATTTGTTACCCGTTAGACCTATTAGTTGTCGAGACGGAGTCAGGATCATAAATTTGGGGTTTAAAATTTTAGGATAGAAGAGAAGAATATTCTAAAGCATGCTTTTTTTAAAAAAAAAAAAAAGAAACTTCTATTGATAGTGGGATTCGAACGCTCAACTCGAGCATGTAAACTGTAAAGCATTTACACAACTCCTTCCTTAGATCAACTTGTTTGGTTATGGGGTTCACAAGTTAATATTTATATATATATATATATATAATTTAATTTTCTAATACAAATACAGGATCTACTGGGCTCATCCAAAACCCCACTTAGCTCCGCCCCTGATTAGTTGCGAGTTGCTACAAAAATAATGTTACCTGTTTCGCTTGACCTACTCTTCTAAATTGATTACTTGTTAATTAATCAAGTGCTAATCAGGTGGCTTTTTCGAAATTAGGGATTAGGATTAGCATAAACCAACCAACAATTTTTATTTTTATTTTTTTGGAATAATAGAGTATAGAATTCCTTAATTAGTCAATATGGGAACCACAAATTTTAAGTTGAATATTTTTAAAGAATTGTGGACCGTACCATTTAATTTGTAAAATGGAGTATATAATATGTCTTTTATCTTAAGTATTTGAATTGTGTAAATATTTCACAGCAAATCATCTTTAATATCGTCATTTAATTTGTACTTGCTTTTTGAAAAAACACTCACATATATCTGTTTCAAATATGGTGTTTGAAGTTGAGTTTGACAAATTCAAACTTCACAAATGCAAGAAGTTATACTTCTATATAAGTGAAGTTATTTTTATCTGAACTCGATCATTTTGTATGAACTTAAGTCATATATTATTAAATTTCAGTTATATAAAACTTTAGACAATATGTCTGAAGTTAAACTTTGTCAAAACTAATTTCAGTGATAGTATTTCTATAGTTTTCTTGAAATAAATATACATATAAAATATTTAAAAGTGAACATAAATTAAATCGCGGAATCAAATCGATAACCACGCACTTATCCCCGGCCCGTTTCCAATATGTTCATTTTAATTAAGAGGGGTCATTTTCATACTTAAATATGATGAATTCCAACGTAATTGCTCCACATAAAGATTTATTTTTAAAAAATAATAATAATGGTTTTAACGTTTAAAAACTAAGAGTCGGCTAACACGATTATTAGGTGATAAGAATATTTATACTCCACACAAATGACTAATCATCCTACTTTTTTTAGAAGTATATATGATTCAAATTAAGTGGCTAACTTTACGTAAGCCATCTTTATTAGGTTAATTAATTAAGTGTTCAATTATCTTCAACATATAGCTAACTAGTGGTATGTATCAACGATTGTGGTGGAATGGTTGAGGTTTCTTCACCCTTAATCAGAGAGCTCGAGTTCGAAGCGTCCTAAATATATGAAAAAAAATCTGACTACCCTTGATTAAAATTAAATTATTTGACTCTAAAAATCGAAATAATTGAGAGAAAATAAAAGTAGAAATTTCATAGAGTAATTATTTCCACTCTAAAAAATAGTACAAGCTCCACATGACACTTCAAAGCAGAATACACATGGCCAAACTTTTTTTTTCTATAAAAGAGAAAAATAATGAGATAAACTCCATAATAAACTCCATAACTATGTAACTTCCTTCCCCATTATACACATTATTTTATTTTATTATTTGTCACATCATCTTTATTTTTTTACTTTATGTAGTACTCCCTCAGTCTTAATTTTAATTTAGCATGCAACTAGTTTCTTGTTACTCAACTAGATAGTCGTTATTTTTAAAAAAATATTATTTTTATTGAAGGAAACTAAAATAATGAAGAAAATTAATTTTTTGAAATGATAATTATTAGTTAACTGACCATTTGAAGAATCAACCCAACCAAGATAAATTTATAAATTGAAAAGTATAACACTTCAATTCTTATCAAAAATCACTTTTTATGCAGACTCGAACTCGAAATCTCTCGTTAATGATAAAACAAACTATTTGCCAGTATGTCAAATCCTTTGGTAAAGGCAATGAAAAGTTGATGTTGAGATCATGTACATAACTATTGAAAATTGAAAGCATTTGACAACCTTGTTTCAAGGAGGAAAAATGGCATAGAAAGATGGATTTCTACCAAACAAAAGGTCATGCAAATAATTATTAGAGGTACACATGAAGAATAAATTAAGCAATAAGGAGTTTTTAGCAAAGAAGCAACCAAACAAATCTTTTTATGATTTTGAGGACATTATTTGAAGACAATTGAAAATAATGTGAAACTTCTTTGTCATATAATTAATGAGATCTTTTTATGGGATTCCTTACTTCTCATTAATCTCTCCACTCATTTGGACTAATGTATGGAAGTATTCCCTCAATTACAAATTATCTGTTGTATTTCTCTTTTACATAATTTAAAGAAAATATTAATTAAATAGGAAAAGGTTTTGTCTATTTTACCTTTATTTATATCTTAAATATAATCTCTGTTGAGATTATTAATTTTTAAAATCAGGACAGATAATTTAAAAGGCAAAGGAGTAAGTGTGAGATTGATGGAAACAAAGGAACATGGACCTTTTTATTTTGTTTGATTGTTCCAAGGAGATTGTATTGTTCTCATTTAAATTTCACTTTTTAGGTGCACATGATATGGAGGAACTTATTGGGATTCTATACCACTATCACATTATTGTTATTTGTATTTTGTGTGTGGTCATTCATGGGTTCTGATTGGGATGCTACTTTAAATTAAAACAAGAAGGTGAAGTGTGTGGATATTTCTTTATCATTATTTCAAGAATATAACTTAAAATAAAAAATAATAAAAATCACATCTTTGATTCTGTTTTTTCTTGATTCTATCCTTACAATATTGGGAAAAAGAAAGTAAAATAACACTAAGTTTTGGTCGGCAGGGTTACTCAATACATGTGGTGATAGGAGATAGAATGTATTTGGTGAAATAGTCGATGTCAAAAGTAACCTTTTCTTTTATAATAATGGTATTAGGGTTGACTTGCATACCTTGACTAATTACACCTGATATCTATAGTTCTATACTATCCATCATCAATATAAGTATTAGATAATTTTATCCACCAAAATTTGAATAAATGAAAAAAAAAATCATTGAATGTTTTCGTCCACCAACATAGGTCCATGTCTAGCCAACTTTTGAAGCTTAGAATATGGCAATTGATGATTCTCTATTGACTTATCATTAAAGGCATATTATGAATTTGATAGTGCTATATGAGAAGAGTTTTGGTCTTGGTAATGTGAAAGAGGATAATATTGAATGTCAAATTGAATTTGGTGCATAAATTCAACAAATATTATTAGCCTATATTAATTTGGTGATCATGATTAAGAAAAATTCAAGCAATGTAGATGAAAAGAAGAAGAAATGTGAAACTACATAACAATTTGGCTATTTTTTAAAGACGAAGTCAATTAAATGGCCAATATATGCAATTTCTACAATTGTAATGGAAATAGAGATCTCTACATTGAATCTCTAAAGCAACACTTGAATTGTCTTTTGTCAAATGGAATTTCACTAGAATTTGAAATTTCATAAATTGGCTACTTTTTAAAAGTGGGGCCAAAAAGTGGTCAATAAATATTGATTTACTGATTCTTGGTGGTAATTGAGGTAGTGGATTTAGGCTTCTTGTTGATGGAAGCAAGTGGATATTATGTCATTTTTAACTTTCATTTTTTCACATTACTAGTGATGGGTTTCCTCTCTGGACTTCTACCAACTATCAATTACTACATGCCCAATTATGTAAAAGGAAAATGACAACCCCAATTTCCAAAGTCATTTCATATTTGCATTTGGTCACTTGACCTTAAAAAAATATATAGTATTAGATGTGGGAGTGATTAAGGATCTTTCTGGTGAAGTTCATGGTTTTATCACACTATCTTGATGTTATTATTTTTCTCTCACTTCTTCCATTGTTTTCTTCTTTTGTTACTTGGGTTGGATGCATGAACTTGAGCCAAGGGTTTTTTGGAAACAACCTCTCTATCTCCACGACTTAGTGATAAGGTCTGCATATACTTTACCCTCTCCAGACCCCACTTTATGAAATTTCACTGGGTATGTTGTTATTGGTGAAGTTCATGGCTAGATATTAGGAACAAATACAAAAGACTTGATTTGTATGAAGAGGTTTCCCCCTGATCTTGATTTGTCTAAAACCACAGAACAGACACTGTGCCCTCAAAACATTTGTTCAGAACAACTATGTAATCATATTGGGGCACAGAGTTGTTAAAAGGGCAAACTACATAAATCCCACTAGTTTAGATCCTAATTACTAACATTTTCGATAGTTTCAAATATTACTTCCTCTACCATATTTCATGCTTAGGATACATGAGTTTGAATCCGCAAGATATATGTATCTACCGAATGGACAATTAATTCTAAAAGTTTAAATTAATCAAATCTCTTAATATAAGGCGGAAATCGAGGAGTGTATCTATGTTTAATTAATTTCATTTTATCATTATTTGAAATAATAAATTCATTAATATTATTAATAAAAGACAAAAATATGTATATCTTGATCATGTAATTTGATTAATTTCATTTTATTACTCTTAAAAAAATAAATTCATTAATTTGATGTACTACCATAAATATATGATGTATACAACAAACGAAACACTTAGATACATGAGTATCATACAAGTACATTCATATGTATCATAGAAGTATCTAGTATTAATTTTGTGTATTTGTTATATGTGTCTAGTATTAATTTCATGTATCTATTTATATGATCTAATATTAATTTCATGTATCTATTATATGATCTAATTTTAATTTCCTGTATCTTTTAGGGAAAATGTACAAGTACCCCCTAGACTATGACCGAAATCCCAGAGACACACCTTAACTAAACTAAGGTCCTATTACCCCTGAACCCATTTTTTTTAATTTTGTGCACCTTTTTAGCTTACACGGCATCCAAATATCTCACACGCGCCTCAATTGCGTGGAGTCACGGAGCGTGCCACATAAGAAAAAAGGTGTACAAAATTACAAAAAAAATAAGTCCAAGGGGGGTAATAGGACCTTAGTTAGTTAAGGTGTCTCTAGCCTCTGGGTGTCGGTCATAGTCTAAGGGGTACATGCAGAGGCGAATTTAGGATTTCAAAAAGACGGGTGCACCATTGTCAGGAGCGACTCTGCCCTATAAGAAAAAGGCAACCATTTTAGGCCCACAAATTTGAGGGCCTCATTTAATTTAGCAATAATAGATTATAGGTTTTTCATAAGAAAACTATTAAATACGATTTTCGGGGAAAAATAATATTAAAGGAAAAATTATTAGAAGTTTGATAAATCTTGAGTATTATGTCACAAGAAAAATTAAATGCATTTTTTATATGAATTATTGATTGAAAAAGAATTATTAAAAGAAACCATTTATAAAAAAAAAAATGCAATTTCGCATCTCAAGAA
>JAJOOO010013504.1:0-26051 GCA_029582685.1 Solanum piurae | reverse complement strand
AATGAAATTTTTGTTTGTTTGTTCTGGAAATTAAGTCAATTAAGCATTTATAATAACATAGTTTTTATTTGGCAAATAAATTAAGATCTATCACCCAACAGTATTTACAGGTAGCCTAACTAGTAATGAACTTGCAATGAGATTTATCATGCTACTATTTTTTTAGAAGAGTCATTTTTTACATTTGAAGAAATTTATATGTACAATGTATTTTACTAAAACAACTCAAATTCCATGTAAATTCATTACTAAAGAAAATGTATCCCCTAAGAAAAGACTATATAAACAAGTCTCTCTCTTTTTTTCACTGACAAAGCCTTCTCTGTATACAAAATATTCCTTCAATATTTTCAGATGGCAGATAGAGAAAACAGTGTTTGAGCTATGGTGACGAGAGATGTAACCCCATTTGAGGTTCGATATATGAGTGTGAGGAAGAGGCCAAAGGGAAAGTATAGACATGATATTACAAACCCCATCCAGAATGTACGTGTCTGTCTTGAGAGCTTTGATATGGAAGAAGAAGCAGCAAGAGCATATGATAATGCGGCGATGATATATCGTGACCCTAAAGCCAGACTTAAATTCCGACATCAAATAATGATAACCTAGAAAATTCTAATAAAAATGATGAGCATGGCTATCATGAGCTCAATCTTGAACTCAGCCTTGTTCCTCCAAGGAGCAAATGAAACTGTCCGTATTTGTTACCAAGTATTGCATGCATCACAATTATTTGAAGAGATGATTTAATTTCCCTTTTAGATTTTTTAAAAGGAAAAACGAGTAATACAATAAAAATTCTCATTTCTCCTGATGATAGAATAAATGTTTTATTAATTTAGAAACTTAATTATGTCTTCCTTGTTTTTTTTTTCCTGTCTTTTATAAGAATCAGAGTTGGATGAATTTTTATTTAGTTGCATTGTTTGATCGGCAAGGAAAAAGACGAGGGAGCCATGTCTAGTTTGTCTTCCTTAATTATTTATCGATTAGGTAAAATAGAGGTAGGAAATATATATATATATATATATATATATATATATATATATTGAAAACGCACCTTAATATTTCAAATTTAACGTGATTGAGTCACCTTGACCTACATCCATAGTGTAACGACCCGTTCCCGTCGTTATAGAAAAGGCATCGGGGGAAAATTTGGGGCCTAAAAACTTTTTCGTAGTATTTGGATTTTTCCAACCTTGTCCAGATTTGGACGAAATTGTAATATTTGAGGTGTAGAGAAATATGGTAACAATCGAGTGGATCTCTTATGGTTTTGATTACATGAGTGGTTAGATAACTCGTTAAGGAATCTGTACGACTTTACATAATTGAATTTGGGCGAGTAGAACTCCCAGAATCGATCTTACCGTAAAGGGTATATTCTGATCATCGTGGGTTAGAGGTGTGTTGTGAAATGGAATTTTGGAATTCTTTTAATTAGCTCTCCAGTTCCGTTTGGACCGCTTTGGCAGGATAGTTACCGCTCTAGCGTGGCCGCCGCAGCGGGATGATGGTTGTTGTGGCGGGTACAACGAGACTTAAATCGTAGACGAAAGATGAATAGCTCACTGTTCCGCGGAAGCCGCTGGGCGGGGTTTTTGGTTGCTTTGTTGGGGCCGGTACAGCGGGGTGAGGGTCGTTGTAGCGGGACCGACGCGACTTAAAGTCGTAAATAAACCCCTAGACGACCTTATTTGGCACTTTTCAACTTTAGAGCTATGGAACGACCCCCAGACGACTCTTACTCATTTTTCACCATTCTTGAGGCTAAAGGTAAGCTTTTCACTCCCCGAATCCATTTTTCGATCCGTAGAATGTAATAGAATGCCTGAATATTGATGGGGGAATGTTTTGTTATAGATTCTATGGTGGAAACAACTCTAATTTGGATTATTGGGATAAGGGGTTTGATCTAGGGTTCATAGAATTGTTAGTAATCCGGGTAGTTAATGATTGTTTATTGATTCCCGTATTGTATTGATTGTTTGTAAACCAAGAACAAGCAGAACAAATCTGGAAAGGGAAGGTTCAAGTTTCTTAGGGTTTCAAGCTTGTTTCGAGGTAGGTGATGGTTGGGATTCTATGATTGTGTGATGTATGCTTGTTCTTGCTTCATTATGATACTTGTATGTATATGAATGTTGCAATGTTGATCACACTTGTTGTAACTGAGATAATGAATGATGATTGCCATGAAATCATGACTTAAATGTATGGTCTTGATGATATGCATGCGATTATATTGTTGTCTTGACTTGTTTATGTTGCACTAGTGGGATAGCCACATGATATTACCAGTACACTGTGGTTGTGTACTGATTCTGCACTTGCTCTTATTTTTGGTTGAGTACAGGGAATCTTCAAGCGGCTACTGACAGACCTCGCTTAGGAGATTAGTGATCGTCACTTCTAATTCAAGGGTGAGCCAATTCTTCCGGGTTGCCATGTGATTCTCTTTCGTCTATGTCCACCATTTCTAGAATTAGACCTTTGTTTTAGTTAGTTCATTTGTATGGGGTTGTATTCCTTCTTGTTTAGACTTGGATCATTTGTTAGATATTTTGCTACATTGACTTTCAGGTTCTAGGTTATTCTTCCACATTGTTAGTTATTATTGTTAGACTTTTGTTAGAGTTTATGGGAACTCTATTTATATTTCCTTAGTGTTTGATTTAAATGCCTTAGTTTTTAGATTATTTGCTTGGCTTGTGTTATAGTAGTGATTCTCCCACCGGAGTGTTAGTGTGAGTGCCAATCACGACGGTCTGGGTCGTGACAAAGTTAGTATCATAGCCTAGGTTTGTTGGTCTCGATGTACCAAAACGAGTCTAATAGAGTCTCGCGGAATGGTACGGGGACGCCTTTACTTTTCTTCAGGATGCTATAGGACTTTAAGAAATCTCTCTCTTTTCCTCTTGTCTCCTTTCGTGCTATGACTTGATTCCAATTGGTATTTGTCGATTCAAATTGGTGTCTAACCTCTTTCACTCTTTGGTCCGCAGATGGTTAATACTAGTTATAACGGTGTTAGGCCCGTAGCTCCTGTCAATGCTCCACATGAGGAATCTGCAGTGAGAGGTCGCGGTCGAGGCAGGGGTAGAAGAAGAGCTAGGGGTAGAGGCCATGAGAGAGTAGCGCCTGTTGTGAATGAGGTATCGATTGATAATGTTCCTATGAATGAGAACCCTCCTACGCATAATGAGGAGATAGAAGAGGATATTGAGGTTGGAGATGTTGAGGAAAATGGATAATAGGAAGAGGTGCCAGCGAAGACTACGGTTGTTCCTCCCATCAATCCGGTGTTAGCTCAATAGATTATGGCGTTCTTGAAAGGGTTGGTTGGTCCTGGAGTGCTTTCATCTGCTCAAGCAACTCAAGCTCCTACTAATCCTACTGTCGCTAGCACTGCGCCCAAGACGGGTGGAAATGTAGGTACTGAAGCTTTCTTCCATCCTTTGTTGGGTTCCGTATGACCGGTAATAAGCATGACATGTTGACTAAGTTCTTGAAGCTTAAGCCTCCGATATTTCTTTGTTCTGAAAATGAAGATGCTTATGAGTTTATCTTAGACTGTTATGAGAGGCGCATAAATTGGGTATTGTTCACCAATATGGGGTTGAGTTTGTGTCTTTCTAACTTCAAGGGGAGGCTAAGCAATGGTGGAGAGCTTATATGGAGTGCATATCTTCTACTTTACCTCCACTTACGTGGACCCATTTTCATGCTCTATTTCTAAAAAAAGTATGTGCCTAGAACATTGAGGGATCGTAAGAAAGATGAGTTTATGGCGTTTGAGTAAGGTGGTATGTCTGTGACTGCTTATGAGGCCAAGTTCCATGCTTTATCTAGATATTCTACGTAGTTGGTTACTACTGAGGAGGAGAGGATCCGACTATTTATTAGAGGTTTGAATTCTGAGTTGGAAGTATTATCTGTTCATATGACTTCTGCAGGGAGGAGTTTTAATGAGGTGACAGACTATGTTAAGAAAGTGGAGGGGGTGAGGCGAGACGGTCAAGCTAAGGCTTGGCCAAAAAGAAAAAAGAATTTGGGTAACTTTCAAGGCTCTTACTCTAAGGGGTCTGGAAGGCCAACACTTGCAGCCAAGCCAATTTAGTCCGCTATGCCCGCCTCTACAGGTAACTACTCGGGAACTCCATCTCATAATTTTCAAGATAGTCAGAGTGTCGTGCCTTCGACGGGTAGCAGACCATCTTTTGATCATACTTGCTACAACTGTGGTGAACCTGGACACATGAGGAGAGATTGTCCCCACCCACGTGTGTTAGATTCCGTGCAGCATCAGCAGTCTAGAGAAGTGGTACCTGCGGGGAATGGTAATAATGGTAGAGGACATCTGCAAGGTGGGCGAAGAGGTAATCAACGAAGCCGTGGAGGTAGAGGAAATGGTAATGGTAACGGAGGTAGGGGTAACGTGCAACCAGGAATGAAAGTGGCTCGTCTTGATGATAGACCTCAGTGTTATGCTTTTCCGTGCAAGAATGAGGCGTAGGCATACGACGCGGTGATCACATGTACTATTCTTATCTGTGACCGGATGGCTAACGTGTTATTTGATCCGGGTTCTACTTGTTCTTATGTATCTGTGTGATTTGCCTCCGAGTGTGATATGAGTTGTGATGTACTTGATGCCCCTATTCGTGTTTCTACCATAGTTGGAGAGTCAGTCATTGTTACCCATGTCTATCATGCTTGTCCTATTTTGTTTATGGGATTTCAAACTTGGGTTGACTTAGTGATTTTGGATATGATTGACTTTGACATAATCTTAGGCATGACTTGATTGTCCCCTTATTATGTTGTTCTTAATTGTAATACTAAGTCTGTAACTCTAGAAATTCCGGGAAGGGAAAAATTAGAGTGGAAAGGGATGTACAAGCCTAAGCAAGCTAAGATTATATCCTCCATTCGGGATAGTAAACTGGTAGAACAGGGTTGTTTGGATTATTTGGCTCATATTAGGGATGTTGAGATTGAAGCTCCATCCATTGAATCTATTCATGTGCTGTCTGGGTATAGTGAAGTGTTTCCTAATGACTTACCTCGTATGCCTCCGGATAGAGATATAGATTTTTGCATTGACTTAGATCCTGGTACGCACCCCATTTCTATCCCTCCATATCGCATGGCTCTGGTAGAATTAAGAGAGCTTAAGGTTCAAATCCAAGAGCTCCTTGATAAGGGATTTATTCTCCCTAGTGCTTGCCCATGGGGTGCTCCAGTTTTGTTTGTTAAGAAGAAGGATGGTAGTATGAGAATGTGTATAGATTATCGGCAATTGAATAAAGTCACAATTTGAAATAGGTACCCCTTGCCTAGAATAGATGATCTCTTTGACCAATTGCAAGGTGCATCAATTTTCTCTAAGGTTGATCTAAGATCCGGTTACCATCAATTGAAAATTAGGCCTGAGGATGTGCCCAAGACGGCATTTAGAACTCGCTATGGGCACTATGAGTTTTTGGTTATGTCTTTTAGTTTGACCAATGCGCCTGCAACTTTCATGAGTTTGATGAATGGGGTGTTCAAACCATTTCTTGATTTGTTCATTATAGTTTTATTGATGATATTTTGGTTTATTCGAAAAGTGAGGAAGAGCATGCCAACCATCTTCGTAGTATTTTGGGTGTTCTTGGGAAGCAAAAGCTAAATGCTAAATTTTCTAAATGTGAATTTTGGTTGAAATAGGTTACATTTTTGGGGCATGTAGTTTCAAAATAAGAGGTAATGGTAGATCCTCAAAAGATTGAGGCGGTTAAAAATTGGGTTCGACCAAGTTCTGTGACAGAAGTTAGGAGTTTTATGGGGCTCGCTAGCTACTATCATTGATTTGTGAAATTTTTTGCTTTTATTGCCACTCACTTGACTAATTTGACCAAAAAGGAGATACCATTTGAATGGATTGAAAAATGTGAGGAGAGCTTTCAAAAGCTCAAGACCCTCTTGACCACCGCACCTATCCTAGCATTACCAATCGAAGGTAAAGATTTTATTGTTTATTGTGATGCTTCACATTCTAGTTTGGGTGTTGTGTTGATGCATGATAAGCATGTTATAGCTCATGCATCGCGTCAAATGAAGGTGCATGAGAGGAATTATCCAACACATGATTTAGAGTTGACAGCGGTAGTGTTGACTCTTAAGATCTGGCGGCATTACCTCTATGGTGTTAAGTGTGAGGTATTTACTGATCATCGCAGTTTGCAGCATGTGTTCACTCAAAAGGATCTGAATTTGAGACAACGAATGTGAGTTACTTAAAGATTATGATGTGACCATTCAATACCATCCGGGCAAGGCTAATGTGGTGGCAGACGCTTTTAGTCAAAAAGCAGTGAGTATGGGTATTTTAGCTTGCTTGAGTGTATCCAAGCGACCTCTGGCTAAAGAAATTCAGACCTTAGAGTCTAAAGTCATGCAATTGGGCATCTCAGAAAGCGGTGGGGTGATAGCTATGATTGATGTAAGGGCCACTTTCATTGAAGAGATCAAGGCCAAACAATTTGAGGACAAGAATTTGGAGGAGCTTAGAAAGAAGATTTTAATTGGTAAGGCACAAGAGACCACTCTTGATGAGAATGGTGTACTCAATTTCAAAGGGAGAATATGTGTTGCTAGAATACATGACTTGTTTGAGAAATTGTTGGCAGAGTCTCATGGTTCGCGATATTCTATTCATCCGGATGTGATCAAGATGTATAGAGATTTGAAGCGAATTTATTGGTGGCCGGGCATGAAGAAAGGCATAGCGGAGTTTGTGGTGAAGTGTCAAAATTGTCCACAAGTGAAGTATGAACATCAAAGGCATGTAGGTTTACTTCAAATGATGTCAATTCCGGAATGGAAGTGGGAAAGAATATGTCATGTCCTAGATTCAAGGGGCGCAACTGGCTCCTAATGCCAAAACTCAGGCTCCTGCCGACCCTGCTGAACCATTTGCTACTAGCGCATGGCAGCCACACGCAGTGAAGAAAAGAAACAACTATATCTCGGCTTAAAATTAAGCTCTCAGCCAGCAAGGCCCTTGTAAATAGATCCATAAAAGAAACAACTACTCCCAAGAGTTCATATAAAGAAATAGCCAACTAGCACAGAAGTCCTGATTGGGACGTCGAGGCCACCATGATCTCTATACCGAAATTGAAAGCATGTATATCAAGACAATGCATCACACAACTAACAAGCTTCAGCAAACCAACAAACTAGGACAACATGGCCATAATGTAACTATAAACCCCACACACTAGTCTGCAAGACTCTAAGAGAAGTAAAGATTGGTGGGACAGGGCCCCGACCTACCCATGAAAATATATACAACAAAAGCTAACAAACCTCCCAACTCTGGCAGCTCCGGAGAAAAGGGGCTAGCCAACCAGATAGAAGTCAATCCTACTACTGAGGAGGCCTACTGGGTCATCTGTCGGGACCTACATGCATGAATGAAGCGCCCCCAGGCAATGGGGAGTCAGTACAAAATAATTTACAGAGTATGAAAGACAATAGACTATGAGCAGGTGTCCTAATATACTAGAGTAATCCGGTAAATAAATCAAGAATAAGATAAGCATACTGACCTGCTCCTAAATCTAAACTTATCAAAAATAATAAAACAACAACCTAACCAAGCCCCCATAAGCTCGGCAGATAGAAACATCACACAAGACCACCTACCCAGGTCCCCATAAGCCCAGAAGGTGCCAATCAGTCTATATACCCCTATCGGTAGTCCCCTAGCCCCGTAGGCAGTCATTTAGCCCTATTAGGCAATAGTATAGCTCCGTAGGCATCACATAGCTCTCTTAGGCATTAATATAGCATATAGGCAACTCATAGCCCTCTTAGGAAACAACATGGCCCCGTAGGCAACTCATAGCCCTTCTAGGCGTCGATATAGCCCTGTAGGCAACTCATAGCCCTTCTAGGCGTCAGTATAGCCCTATCGGCAGAACATAGCCCTTCCAAGCATAGATCACATTCTTGCAGCTAATTACAATAGCCCAAAGGACAACAATAACAATCCAACAGCTAAAAGAGAGAAATTTAGTTATAAGCAACCTATACAAATAGCCTCTAAGTCGTGTCCAACATAGGGACGCTACTACTGAATAAGAAACCCGATAA
Organism: Solanum piurae; assembly: GCA_029582685.1. NCBI lineage: Eukaryota > Viridiplantae > Streptophyta > Magnoliopsida > Solanales > Solanaceae > Solanum > Solanum piurae. The sequence goes on along the minus strand of JAJOOO010013504.1, from coordinate 17,900 downwards.
GAGAGGATTATATCCACTCGAGCATCCAACAATCAATAATAATGGCTACAAGTATAACAACGATAACAACTCAATTACATTGCTCCGAAGCTTTACAAAAATATGCCGTAAGAAGAGAATTGCCTTAACATACCTTTTTCACTGAATTAACGTGACCTAGCTACTTTTACTCGTAACTTCCTCGTTACTACAACAAGGTAGGACCATAATCAACAAACGGAAATAAAAGATACCATGACAATACGATAAAAGATATGTATTTCCGTCGCACATTGCTATTTGGCGCTTATAAAAGCTAGTGTCGATGAAAGAAGGGTCTTACCTCGATCTTAAGTTCGTAATACGCCTCAAAACCTTCAAATAAATCCAAACACTTGCTGTCCCAACACTAAAGTGTGATATGCTACGAAATCGATAAAATAAATTATACCACAATGATGAGCCCAATGCGTAGAACAACTTTCGTCAAGGAGTTAGATCGAGAAAATCTGCACTCTAGTTTATCCTAGAAATGGGTTTCTCCAATTTTGCTGGTTCTTAGCTAAAAAATGAAGAAAAGGTTCGAATAAGAAGATATATGTAATTTCCACCGACCTAGGGCCCCACGTCACGTGCCTGCTGCGCAGTCCTACTAAAACGCAAATATCTCTCTATTCTGAAGTCGTATGAACAAACGGTTTGATGCGTTGGAAACTAGACTCGTAGACCTTCGATTCAATTGGTCATGGGTCCCATAAATCCTTATAGATTAGTAAAAATCTCTGAGACATTTGACCCAAATTTAAGATAAATCTTTAAAAAGGAACTTACGATAACTTCCGCCAACTTTTATTTTGCCACTTACCTAACTTCAAAACTTGAGATGTAACACTTGAACACTTAAAATTGGACATACCACATCATTCTTAATTTATTACCCACCCTCTTTGTCTTTCCATGGATATACGAGTAATTTTAGATGTTTCGAAAAGTTAGGGTGTTATATCGTTCCCCCCTTAGAAACATTCGTCCTTGAATGAAAAATTTGAGCCACGCGGTTCAGTCCTTAGGAGTTGCCAAAATTTACGCAGTGTATCCTTTGTAAATGTCACTATCCAGGAACTTGAAATGCAAAATTTCTAGCCTAGGCATCTCACATGATGACATAAATAGCTAAGCACTATAGCTCCACCATAACAATGTGAGAAGATTTACAACGACAACCACAATAATAATAAGGAATAGTATATATATATAAAAGACAATCAGATAGGTATATTACCTTACTTCCTAATATAAACTGATATGCCATCACCCTGGGGTATGAAACAAGTGAGGATATTTGGACCTCATGCCATCCTCAGCTTCCCAGGTCACCTCTTCTCTATTCTTGTTCCTCAACAATACTTTAACCGAAGACACCTCTTCGGTTCTCAATTTACGGACCTGCCGATCTAAAATGGAAATTGGAGATTCCTCGTAGGACAACTCCTCTGTGATCTGAATATCCTCAACTGGGACAACCCGAGAAGGGTCTCCTATGCACTTCCGTAGCATCGATACATGGAAAACTGGATGAACAGATTTTAGTCCCCAAGGCAATTCTAACTCATAAGCCACTCGTCCTACCCTCCGAAGGATTCGGTATGGCCCAATGAATCTTAGACTAAGCTTTCCTTTTTTTCCAAATCGCATAACAACCTTCATAGGCGAGACATTTAAGAATACCCAGTCATCGACACAAAACTCTAAGTCCCTTCGTCGCACATCTGAGGTTGACTTCTGTCGCCTTTGAGATGTTAGCAACCTCTCCCGAATGAGCTTAAATTTCTCCATTGTCTGCTGGACTAAGTCGGGTCCAATCAACCCTGACTGACCTACGTCGAACCATCCAATAGGGGATCTTTATTTTCTCCCATACAAAGCCTCATAAGGTGCCATCCCAATGCTAGAATGATAACTATTATTGTATGCGAACTCAATAAGAGGCAAATGGTCATCCCAACTTCCCTTGAATTCTAGCGCGCACGCTAGTAACATATCTTCGAGTGTCAAAATTGTGCGCTCAGCCTGTCCATCTATGTGAGGGTGAAAGCCGGTACTAAGATTAACTTGTGTCCCTAATCCTTTCTGGAAGGACTTCTAGAAATTGGCTGTAAATTATGCTCCTCTATCAGAGATAATAGATACTGAGACACCGTGTAGCCTAAGAATCTCTCTAATATAGAGCCCTGCATAGTCTTCAGCCAAAAAAGTAGACCATACTGGTAAGAAGTTGGCTGATTTTGTTAGTCTATCAATATTTACACAAATAGAGTCAAACTTGCGATGCGATCGAGGTAACCCTGTAATAAAATCCATATTAATTGCTTTCCACTTCCACAAAGGAATGGTTATCTCCTGAACTAGCCCAACGGGTTTTTGGTGCTCAACCTTCATGTGTTGGCAGTTAGGACACCGTGCCACAAATTCAACAACGTCCTTCTTCATCCCATGCCACCAATAGATCTCCTTAATATCATGGTACATCTTCGTCGAACTAGGGTGAATAGAATAACGGGAATGATGTGCCTCTTCCATAATTCGGTATCGAAGCCCTGCAACATTCGAAACACACAAACGACCGCTATATCTGAGGACTCCATCTTCTGCTATATAAAATGCTAAAGACTATTGATCCTGAGCCTTGGCTCTAAGATGCTCTAATCTAGGATCCTCTTGTTGCCGTGATTTTACTTCTACATATAGAGATGACACGGCTGTATCCTGAATTGTGACCCCACAATCATCTGCCTCTAACAATCTGACTCCCAAGCTAGCTAACTGATGAATCTCTCGCACTAGCTCTCGCTTCTCAACACCTAAATGGGATAAAGTACCCATAGATCTTCGACTAAAGGCATCGGCTACCATATTCGCCTTTCCTAGATAATATAAAATATCAATGTCATAGTCTTTCAGTAACTCAAGCCATCGACGTTGTCGCAGATTTAACTCCTTCTGTCTAAATATATATTGAAGGCTCTTCTGATCTGTGAAGATGTCAACATGAACGCCATAAAAAGAGTGTCTCCAGATCTTTAACACAGGCACAACTGCAACCAACTCTAAATCGTGGGTCGGATAGTTCTTCTCATGCTTCCTCAACCGGCTTGAAACATATGCGATAACCTTACCATGTTGCATTACAACACATCCCAACCCAACACCATAAGCATCACAGTACACTGCATAGCCCTCTGAACCCTCTGGCAATGCTAGAACTGAATCTGATGTCAAATTTTCCTTCAACTCCTGGAAACTATGCTCGCAGGCTTCAGTCCACTGAAACTTAACTGCTTTTTGAGTCAGCTTCGTTAATGGTGCTGAAAGTGAAGAAAACCTCACTACAAATCTCATGTAATACCCAACTAACGCTAAGAAACTACGAACCTCAGTTGGAGTCATAGGTCTGGGCCAAGTCTTTACGGCCTCAATCTTATGTGTATAAACCATAATGCCTGCATCTGATACAATATGGCCTAGGAAAGCCACACAGCTCGACCAGAACTCGCACTTAGAGAACTTTGCGTAAAGTTCCTGCTCTCGAAGAACTTGAAGGACTTCTCGCAAATGATCTGCATGCTCAGCTTTTGAATGCGAATAGACCAAAATATCATCAATAAATACAATCACAAATGTATCAAGATACGGCCTGAATATACTATTCATCAGGTCCATAAACACTATCCGGGCATTGGTCAATCCAAAACACATAACCAAAAACTCAAAATGCCCATATCTAGTTATGAAAGTTGTCTTTGTAATTCTTTCTCGTGAACACGTACCTGATGGTACCCTGATCTCAAATCAATCTTTGAGAAGTACTTAGCACCTTGTATTTGATCAAACAAGTTATCGATCCTCGGAAGGGGATACCTATTCTTTATAGTAGCCTTGTTCAGCTGTCGATAATCAATACACATCCTCAGCGAGCCATATTTTTTCTTACAAATAATACTGGTGCACCCCATGGTGAAACACTAGGCCTGATGAAGCCTTTATCAAGTAAATATTTTGGCTGATCCTTCAACTCCTTCAGCTCAGCAGGAGCCATTCTATAAGGAGGGATAGATATGAGTTGTGTACCTAGTAGCATATCGATAGCAAAATCAATTTCTCATTCGGGAGGGATACCAGGAAGTTCGTCTAGAAATACATCTAGAAACTCATTAACTACACGAATAGAATGAAGAGTCGGTGGTTCTGCATTTATATTATGAACGCGAACAAGATGATAAATACAACCCTTAGTAATCATCCTCCTCGCCTTAAGATAGGAAATAAACCTACTTTTCGGCGTTGCTGTATCACCTTTCCACTCCAGAACTACCTCTCCAGGAAAGTGAAATCTAACAATCTTCGTCCGGCACTCAACAATAGAGTAACAAGACGCTAACCAGTCCATACCCATAATGACGTCAAAATCAACCATCTCTAATTCTACCAGGTCTACAGAGGTCTGACGGTCGATAATTTCTACCGTGCAACCTCGATAGACTCTCCTAGAAATAATACACTCACTAACTGGTGTAGATACAATAAAGAGTCGATCTAATGACTCTACTACTATACATAGCTTTCCCGCTATAAATGGAGTAACATAAGATAGAGTAGATCCAGGATATATCAAAGCATAAACAAAATTGGAGCAAACAATCAATGTACCTGTCACAACATCTAGTGATGACTCTGAGACCTATCAGCCGGCTAATGAATATGTACGGTTATGACCACTACCAGAACTAGATGCTCCCTCTGCCTCTACCTACTGAAGTCTGGGGTCCATTCCCGATAGACTGTGCTGATGTGAAGGAACCTACTACTGACATGGTCGACTGACCTATACCACCCTGACCTATGGTCGGGTAGTTTCTTCACCCGGGCCCCTGCTGTCCACATAAATAACAACTTATGGAACCCTGTCTGCACCTCCCGAAATGCATCCTACCGCAAGTAGTACAATGCGGCGGTGCTGTCCTAGCCTGGCATGAACCCCTCTGCTGCGGAGAGCCTGATGCTCGTGAACCCTCACCTGGACCTGAATGGCCCTGACGATCAAATCTACTACCTTGAAACTATTGTGGTGGAGGTCTAGGTGGCCTACTAGAATATTGAGGTCTCGGACCACCATGAAAATCTCCCGGTGAACCAGCGGGCCTAGCCCTCTTTTGTCTCTCTCTCTAGACCCTCTCACTCGTATATTATAGATGTCGGAGATCCTTTATGCCCTGTGCAAAGGCCTGAATCCACGAGATATCCATATTATTATTTAGCGCAGCGGTAGAACAAGCCTCGATATAGTCTGAGTCAAGCCCTCCCACATATCTACGCACCATATCAAGAATCGTATCAACAAATGCTGGTGCATATCTAGCCAATGAATCAAATATCAGCCCGTACTCTCGGACACTCATGCCACCCTGTCGGAGGTTCAGAAACTGGTCCACCCGGCCATCCCTAACCTCTCGAGGCAAATAGTGATCTATGAAAGCTTCTGTAAAGCTATCCCAAGTGGGTAGGGATGTATATTTTCCCCTAGATCTCTCCCAACTTTCATACCACAATACTCCAACATCACGCAATCAAAATGCTGCTAACTCAACTGACTCTGTCGCTGAGGCATGCATGACTCTAAAGATCCTATGAAGCTAATCAACAAAGTGTTAATGGTCCTCTCTACAATTTGTCCCTGTAAACTGGGGAGGATTCAAGGCAAGAAATTCACGAACTCTTGAACTTCCGGGTCCTTCAGAAGGTCCGGCAACATCTGGCGTAATTGGCTGGCGCTGTACAACTACTAACTGTTCTAACATACATACTGCACTTTTCAAATCCTGCTCAGATGGAATAGGAGGAACTAGATATGGTACTCCTAGTGGAGCCGGGGGTCTTGTAGCCCTCGGAGGCTTCTGAAGTGGTGGAGAAGCTATAGGGGGCTGAGAAGATGTCTCCCCCTGGGTTTCACAATGGGCTACCTCCACCTGTGGTACCTTGCCAGTACCCTCACCTGCAGTTGTATCTAGTCCCTGGCTAGTTGTGGTATGTCTGGTGTCAGCCATCTCTATCTGCATACAAATATCAATTATAAGATAGAAACATCAACCCTTAAGACATCGTTCTATATCACAGAGATGAGTAAAAAGAAGGATAGTCATTCTAATATGTCCGGTAACTTCTTGTTTATCGAATGTGGTGCACAACACATTTATAAACAAGACTCTACTAGACACGACTTGTAGACTCCCTAGGATACGACGTTGGTCTGATACCAAGTTTGTCACGTCCCAGATTCAATAGGCGCAACTGGCTCCTAATGCCAAAACTAAGGCTCCTGCCAACCCTACTGAACCATTTGCTACTAGCGCATGGCAGCCACATGCAGTCAAGAAAACAAACAGGTATATCTTAGCTTAATATTAAGCCCTCGGCCGGCAAGGACCCTGTAAATAAATCCATAAAAGAAACAACTACTCCAAGAGTTCATATAAAGAAATAGTCAACTAGCACAGAAGTCCTGATTGGGCCGTCAAGGCCACCATGATCTCTACACCAAAACTGAAAGCAGGTATATCAAGACATTGCATCACACAATTAACAAGCTTCATCAAACAAACAAACTAGGCCAACATGGCCATAACGTAGTTATAAACCCCAGACACTAGTCTGCAAGCCTCTAAGAGTAGTAAAGATTGGCGAGAGAGGACCCCAACCTACCCATGAAAATATATACAACAAAAGCTAACAAACCTCCCAAAACTGGCAGCTCCGGAGAAAAGGGGCTAGCAAACCGGATAGAAGTCAATCCTGCTGCTGAGGAGGTCTACTGGGTCGTCTGTCGGGACATGCATGCATGAATGCAGTGCCCCAAGGCAATGGGGCGTCAGTACAAAATAATGTACAGAGTATGAAAGACAATAGACTATGAGCAGATGTCCTAATATACTGGAGTAATCCGGTAAATAAATCAAGAATAAGATAAGCATACTGACCTGTTCCTAAATCTAAACTTATCAAATATAATAAAACAACAACCTAACCAAGCCCAAATAAGCTCGGCAGGTAGAAACACCACACAAGACCACCTACCCAGGTTCCTATAAGCGCAGAAGGTGCCAATAAATCTATATACCCCTAGCCCCGTAGGCAGTCACCTAGCTCTATTAGGCAATAGTATCGCCTCGTAGGCAGCACATAGCTCTCTTAGGAAATAATATAGCATATAGGCAACTCATAGCCCTCTTAGGAAACAACATGGCCTCGTAGGCAACTTATAGCCCTTCTACTCATCGATATAGCCTTGTAGGCAACTCATAGCCCTTCTAGGCGTCAATATAGCCCTGTCGGCAGAACATAGCCCTTCTAGGCATAGATCACATTATTGCAGTTAATGACAATAGCCCAAAGGACAACAATAACAATCCAAAAGCTAAAAGTGAGCAATTTAGTTATAAGAAACCTATACAAATAGACTCTAAGTCATGTCCAACATAGGGACGCTACTACTGAATAAGAAACCCGATAAGAGAGGATTATATCCACTCGAGCAGCCAACAATCAACAATAATGACTACAAGTATAACAACGATAACAACTCAATTACATTGCTCCTAAGCTTTACAAAAACATGTCGTAAGAAGAGAATTGCCTTAACATACCTTTTTCGCTGAATTAACGTGACCTAGCGACTTTTACTCATAACTTCCTCGATACTACAACAAGGCAGGACCATAATCAACACACGAAAATAAAAGATACCATGACACTATGATAAAAGATATGTATTTCCGTTGCAAATTGCTATTTGCCGCTTATAATAGCTAGAGTCGATGAAAGAAGGGTCTTACCTCAATCTTAAGTTCGTAATACGCCTCAAAACCTTCAAATAAATCCAAACCTTTGTTGTCCCAACACTAAAGTGTGATATGCTACGAAATCGATAAAATAAATTATACCACGATGGTGAGCCCAACGCGTAGAACAATTTTCGTAAAGGATATAGGGCCAGAAAATATACACTTTAGTCCATCCTAGAAATGGATTTCTCTAATTTTTTTGGTTCTTAGCTAGAAAATGTAGAAAAGGTTAGAAGAAGAAGATATATGTAAATTTCCACCGACCTAGGGCCCCACCTCACTGCCTACCTGCGCAGTCCCACAAAAATGCAAATATCTCTCTATTTTGAAGTCGTATGAACAAACGGTTTGATGCGTTGGAAACTACACTCGTAGACCTTCGATTCGATAGGTCGTGGGTCCCATAAATTTTTATAGGTTAGTAAAAATCTCCGAGACATTTGACCCAAATTTCAGAGAAATCTTTAAAAAGGAACTTACGATAACTTCCGCCAACTTTTATTTTGCCACTTACCTAACTTCAAAACTTTAGATGCAACACTTGAAAACTTAAAATTGGACATACCACATCATTCTTAATTTATTACCCACCCCCTTTTTCTTTCCATGGAGATACGACTAATTTTAGACGTTTCGAAAAGTCAGGGTGTTACATCCTTCCCCCCTTAGAAACATTCGTCCTCGAATGAAAAATCTGAGTCACGCGGTTCAGTCCTTAGGAGTTGTCAAAATTTACGCAGTATATCCTTTGTAAATGTCACTATCCAGGAACTTGAAATGCAAAATATCTAACCTAGGAGTCTCTCATGATGACATAAATAGCTAAGCACTATAGCTCCACCATAACAGTGCGAGCAGATATACAACGACAACCACAATAATAATAAGGAATAGTATATATATATAAAAAAAAAAAGATAAGTATGTTACCTTACTTCCTAATATAAACTAATATGCCATCACCCTGGGGTATGAAACAAGTGAGGATATTTGAACCTCATGCCATCCTCAGCTTCCCAGGTCACCTCTTCTCTATTCTTGTTCCGCAACAATAATTTAACCGAAGCCACCTCTTTGGTCCTCAAATTACGGACCTGCCGATCTAAAATGGAAATTGGAGTTTCCTCGTAGGACAACTCCTCTGTGATCTGAACATCCTCAACTAGGACAACCCGAGAAGGGTCTCCTACGCACTTCCATAGCATCGATACATGGAAAACTGGATGAACAGGTTTTAGCCCCCAAGGCAATTCTAACTCATATTCCACTCGTCCTACCCTCCGAAGGATTCAGTATGGCCCAATGAATCTTAGACTAAGCTTTTCTTTTTTTCCAAATTGCATAACAACCTTCATAGGCGAGACATTTAAGAATACCCAGTCATCGACACAAAATCTAAGTCCCTTCGTCGCACATCTGAGGATGACTTCTGTAGCCTTTGAGATGTTAGCAACCTCTCCCGAATGAGCTTAAATTTCTCCATTGTCTGCTGGACTAAGTCGGGTCCAATCAACCCTGACTCACTTACCTCAAACCATCCAATACGGGATCTATATTTTCTCCCATACAAAGCCTCATAAGGTGCCATCCCGTTGCTAGAATGATAACTATTATTGTATGCGAACTCAATAAGAGGCAAATGGTCATCCCAACTTCCCTTTAAGTCTAGCGCGCACGCCCGTAACATATCTTCGAGTGTCAAAATTGTGCGCTCAGCCTGTCAATCTATGTGAGGGTGAAAGGCGGTACTAAGATTAACCTCTGTCCCTAATCTTTTCATGAAGGACTTCCAGAAATTGGCGGTAAATTGTGCTCCTCTATCAGATATAGTAGATACTAGGACACCGTGTAGCCTAACAATCTCTCTAATATAGAGCCCTGCCTAGTCTTCGGCCAAAAAAGTAACCCTGACTAGTAAGAAGTGGGCTGATTTTGTTAGACTATCAACAATTACCCAAATAGCGTCAAACTTACGATGCGATCGAGGTAATCCTGTAGTAAAATCCATATTAATTCCTTCCCACTTCCACAAAGGAATGACTATCTCCTGAACTAGCCCAGCAGGCTTTTGGTGCTCAACCTTTACCTGTTGGTAGTTAGGACACTGCGCCACAAATTCAGCAACGTCCTTCTTCATCACATGCCACCAATAGATCTCCTTAATATCATGGTACATCTTTGTCGAACCAGGGTGCATAGAATAACGAGAATGATGTTCCTCTTCCATAATTCGATATCGAAGCCCTGCAACATTCAGAACACATAAACGATCGCATATATGAGGACTCTATCTTCTGCTATATCAAATGCTAAATACTACTAATCCTGAGCCTTGGCTCTAAGTTTCTCTAAGATCGGATCCTCTTGTTGCCGTGAATTTACTTGTACAACTAGATATGACATGGCTGTATCCTGAATTATGACCCCACAATCATCTGCCTCTAACAATCTGACTCCCAAGCTAGCTAACTGATGAATCTCTCGTGCTAGCTCCCGCTTCTAAATACCTAAATGGGATAAACTACCCATCAATCTTCGACTGAGGGCATGGACTACCACATTCGCCTTTCATAGATGATATAAAATATCCACGTCGTAGTCTTTCAGTAACTCAAGCCATCGACGCTGTCGAAGATTTAACTCCTTCTGTCTAAATATATATTGAAGGCTCTTATGATCTGTGAAGATGTCAACATGAACACCATACAAATAGTATCTCTAGATCTGTAACGCATGCAAAACTGCAGCCAACTCTAAATCGTGGGTCAAATAGTTCTTCTAATGCTTCCTCAACTACCTTGAAGCATATGTGATAACCTTACCATGTTGCGTTAGAACACATCCCAACCCAACACCAGAAGCATCACAGTACACCGCATAGCCCTCTGAATCCTCTGGCAATGGTAGAACGGGTGCTGATGTCAAATTGTCCTTCATCTCCTGGAAACTATGCTCGCAAGCTTCAGTCTACTGAAACTTAACTGCTTTTTGAGTCAGCTTCGTTAATGGTGCTGAAAGTGAAGAAAACCTCATGTAGTACCCAGCTAACCCTAAGGAACTACGAACCTCAGTTGGAGTCATTGGTCTAGGCCAAGTCTTTACGGCCTCAATATTCTGTGTATCAACTGTAATGTCTGCATCTGATACAATATGGCCTAGGAAAGCCACAGAGGTCAACCAGAACTCACACTTGGAGAACTTTGCGTAAAGTTCCTTCTCTCGAAGAACTTGAAGGACTGCTCGCAAATGATCTGAATGCTCAGCTTCTGAATGCGAATAATCTAAAATATCATCAATAAATACAATCACAAACGTTTTTAGATATGGCCTGAATATACTATTCATCAGGTCCATAAACACTACCGGGGCATTGGTCAATCCAAAAGACATAACCAAAAACTCAAAATGCCCATATCTACTTCTGAAAGCTTTCTTTGGAATATCTTGCTCGAGAACACGTAGCTGATGGTACCCTGATCTCAAATCAATCTTTGAGAAGTACTTAGCATCTTGTAGTTGATCAAACAAGTCATTGATCCTCGGAAGGGGATACCTATTCTTTATAGTAGCCTTGTTCAACTGTCGATAATCAGTACACATCCTCAGTGAACCATCCTTTTTTCTAACAAATAATACGGGTGCACCCCATTATGAAACACTAGGCCTGATGAAGCCTTTATCAAGCAAATCTTTCATCGGATCCTTCAACTCCTTCAGCTCAGCAGGGGCCATTCTATAAGGAGGGATAGATATGGGTTGTGTACCTGGTAGCATATCGATAGAAAAATCAATTTCTCATTTGGGAGGGATACCAGGAAGTTCATCTGGAAATACATCTAGAAACTCATTAACTACCGGAATAGATTGAAGAGTTGGTGGTTATGCATCTATATTATGAACGCGAATAAGATGATAAATAAAACCCTTAGTAATCATCCTCCTCGCCTTAATATAGGAAATAAACCTACCTTTCAGTGTTTCTATATCACCTTTCCACTCCAGAACTGCCTCTCCTGGAAAGTGGAATCTAACAATCTTCATCCGGCACTCAACATTAGCATAACAAGATGCTATTTCAGTCCATACCCATAATAACGTCAAAATCAACCATTTTTAATTCTACCAGGTCTACAGAGATCTGACGGTCGATAATTTTTATCGTGCAACTTCGATAGACTCTCCTGGCAATAATAGACTCACCAACTGGTGTAGATACAATAAAGGGTCGATCTAATGACTCTGCTAATATACATAACCTTCCCGCTGTAAATGGAGTAACATAAGATAGAGTAGATCCAGGATCTATCAAAGAATAAACACAATGGGAGCAAACAATCAATGTACATGTCATAACATCTAGTGATGACTCTAAGTCCTGTCGGCCAGCTAATGAATATGCACGATTCTGGCCACTACCAGAACTAGATGCTCCCTCTCTGCCTCCGCCTCTACCTCTACCTGTTGAAGCCTGGGCTCCATGCCCGATAGACTGTGCTGATGTGGAGGAACCTACTGCTGACCTGGTCGACTGACCTATACCACCCTGACCTATGGTCGAGCAGTTTCTCCACCCATGCCCCTCCTGTCCACAAGAATAACAACCTGTGGAACCCTGTCTGCACCTCTCGAAATGCATCATATCGCAAGTAGCACAACATGGCGGTGCTGTCCTAGCTTGGCCTGAACCACTCTACTGCTGAGAGCCTGATGCTTGTGAACCCTCAGTTGGACCTGACTGGCCCTGACGATCAAATCTACTACCCTGAAACTGTAGTGGTGGAGGTCTAGGTGGCCTACTAGAATATCAAAGTCTGGGATCACCCTGAAAATCTCCCGGTGAACTAGCGGGCCTAGCCCTCTTCTGTCTCTCTCTCTCTCAACCCTCTCACTCGTATAATATAGATGTCGGGGATACTCTATGCCCTGAGCAAAGGTCTGAATCCGTGAGATATCCATATTATAATTTAGCGCAGCGGTAGAACAAGTCTCGATATAGTCTGAGTCAAGCCCTCCAACAATCCACGCACCCTGTCATGCATCGTATCAACAAATGCTGGTGCATATCTAGCCAATGAATCAAATCTCAGCCCGTACTCTCGGACGCTCATGCCACCCTGTCGGAGGTTCAAAAACTGGTCCACCCGGCCATCCCTAATCTCTCGAGGCAAAATAGTGATCTATGAAAGCTTCTGTAAAGCTATCCCAAGTGGGTAGGGATGTATCTTTTCCCCTAGATCTCTCCCAACTTTCAGACCACAATACAACAACATCACGCAATCGAAACGCTCCTAACTCAACTGAATCTGTCATTGAGGCATGCATGACTCTGAAGATCCTATGAAGCTGATCAACAAAGTGTTGAGGGTCCTCTCTACGATCTCTCCCTGTAAACTGTGGAGGATTCAAGGCAAGAAATTCACAAACTCTTGAACTTTTGGGTCCTTCAGAAGGTCCGACAACATCTGGCGTAATTGGTTGGCGCTGTACAACTACTAATTGTTCTAACATACATACTGCACTCTTGAAATCCTAGTCAGATGGAATAGGAGGAACTAGATGTGGTACTGCTGGTGGAGTCGAGGGTCCTGTAGCCCTCGGAAGCTCCTGAAGTGGTGAAGAAACTATAGGGGGCTGAGAATATGTCTTCCCCTGGGTCTCACAATGGGCTGCCTCCACCTGTGGTACCTTGCCAGTACCCTCGCCTGTAGTTGTATTTAGACCCTGGCTAGTTCTGGTCTGTCTGGTGTCAGCCATCTCTATCTGCATACAAATATCATTTATAAGCCAGAAACCTCAACCCTTAAGACACCGTTCTATAACACGAGGTGAGCAGAAAGAAGTATAGTCATTCTAACATGTTCGGTAGCTTCTTGTTTATCTAATGTGGTGCACAACACATTTATAAACAAGACTCTACTAGACACGGCTTGTAGACTCCCTAGGATACGACGTTGCTATGATACCAAGTTTGTCACGTCCCAGATTCAAGGGGAGCAACTGGCTCCTAATCCCAAAACTCAGGCTCATGCCGACCCTGCTGAACCATTTGCTACTAGCGCATGACAGCCACACGCAGTCAAGAAAACAAACAAGTATATCTCGGCTTAAAATTAATCCCTCGTCCGGCAAGGCCCCTGTAAACAGATCCATAAAAGAAATAACTACTCCCAATAGTTCATACAAAGAAATAGCCAACTAGCACTTAAGTACTGATTCGGCCATCGAGGCCACCATGATCTCTATACCAAAACTGAAAGCAGGTATATGATGACAATGCATCACACAACTAACAAGCTTCAGCAAACCAACAAACTAGGCCAACATGGCCATAACGTAGCTATAAACCCCACACACTAGTCTGCAAGCCTCTAAGACTAGTAAAGATTGGCGGGAGAGGGCCCCAACCTACCCATGAAAATATATACAACTAAAGCTAACAAACCTCCCAACTCTGGCAGCTCTGGAGAAAAGGGGATGGCCAACCGGATAGAAGTCAATCCTACTGCTGAGGAGGCCTACTGGGTCGTCTGTCGGGACCTGCATGCATGAATGCAGTGCCCCCAGGCAATGGGGCGTCAGTACAAAATAATGTACAGAGTATGAAAGACAATAAACTATGAGCAGGTGTCCTAATATACTGGAGTAATCCGGTAAATAAATCAAGAATAAGATAAGCATACTGACCTGCTCCTAAATCTAAACTTATCAAAAATAATTAAAAAAAAACCTAACCAAGCCCCCATAAGCTCGGCAGGTACAATCAGCACACAAGACCAGCTACCTAGGCCCCCATAAGCCCAGAAGGTGCCAATCAATCTATGTAGCCCTATCGGTAGTCCCCTTGCCCTGTAGGCAGTCACCTAGCCCTATTAGGAAATAGTATAGCCCCTTAGGCAGCACATAGGTCTCTTAGGCATTAATATAGCATATAGGCAACTCATAGCCCTCTTAGGCAACAACATGGCCCCGTAGGCAACTCATAGCCCTTCTAGGCGTCGATATAGCCCTGTAGCCAACTCATAGCCCTTCTAGGAGTCAATATAGACCTGTCGGCAGAACATAGCCCTTCTAGGCATAGATCACATTCTTGCAGCTAATTACAATAGCCCAAAGGACAACAATAACAATCCAACAACTAAAAGTGAGCAATTTAGTTATAAGCAACCTATACAAATAGCCTCTAAGTCGTGTCCAACATAGGGACGCTACTACTGAATAAGAAACCCGATAAGAGAGGATTATATCCACTCGAGTAGCCAACAATCAACAATAATGGCTACAAGTATAACAACGATAACAACTCAATTACATTGCTCCTAAGCTTTACGAAAACATGCCGTAAGAAAAGAATTTCCTTAACATACCTTTTTCTCTGAATTAACGTGACCTAGCGAATTTTACTCATAACTCCCTCGATACTACAACAAGGCAGGACCATAATCAACACACGAAAATAAAAGATACCATGACAATACGATAAAAGATATGTATTTTCATCGCAAATTGCTATTTGCCGCTTATAAAAGCTAGAGTCGATGAAAGAAGGGTCTTACCTCGATCTTAAGTTCGTAATACGCCTCAAAACCTTCAAATAAATCCAAACCCTTGTTGTCCCAATACTAAAGTGTGATATTCTACGAAATCAATAAAACAAATTATACCACGATGATGAGCCCAACGCGTAGAACAACTTTCGTCAAGGACTTAGGTCGAGAAAATCTACACTTTAGTTGATCCTAGAAATGGGTTTCTCTAATTTTTCTGGTTCTTAGCTAAAAAATGAAGAAAAGGTTCGAAGAAGAAGATATATGTAAAGTTCCACCGACCTAGGGCCCCACCTCACGTGCCTGCTTGCGCAGTCCCACGAAAATGAAAATATCTCTCTATTCTGAAGTCGTATGAACAAACGGTTTGATGCGTTGGAAACTAGACTCGTAGAACTTAGATTCGATAGGTCATTGGTCCCATAACTCCTTTTATGTTGGGATAAAAGCTCTGATACATTTGGCCCAAATTTCAGAGAAATTTTTTAAAAGGAACTTACGATAACTTCTGCCAACTTTTATTTTGCCACTTACCTAACTTCAAAACTTGAGATGCAACACTTGAACACTAAAAATTGGACATACCACATCATCCTTAATTTATTACCCACCCTCTTTGTCTTTCCATGGAGATACGAGTAATTTTAGACGTTTCAAAAAGTCGGGGTGTTACAGAATAGCCATGGATTTTGTGGTTGGTGTTCCCAAAACATTGGGGAAGTTTGAATCTATTTAGGTAGTGGTTGATAGATTGACTAAGTCTTCCCATTTTATTCCGGTAATAATAGATTATAATGCTGAACAATTGGCTTAAGTGTATGTGAAATAGATAGTGAGGTTGCATGGGGTGCCCCTCTCTATCATCTCAGATCGTGGTACCCAATTCACATCCATGTTTTAGAGAAAATTGCATGATGAATTGCGCACACAACTTACCTTTAGTACATCCTTTCATCCACAGACGGATGGACAATCAGAGAGGACTATTCAAGTATTGGAAGACATATTGAGGGCATGTGTGATTGATTTCGGAGGGCATTGGGATAAGTTCTTCACTTTGTGTGAATTCTCTTATAATAATAGTTATCACTCTAGAATAGATATGGCACCATTTGAGGCACTCTATGGGAGGAGATGTAGATCACCCATAGGATGGTTTGAGGCTGGAGATGTGAAATCTTTGGAGGTTGATTTAGTGAAGGATGCCCAAGATAAGGTGAGGAGAATTCAAGTTAAGCTTCTAGCAGCCCAGAGTAAACAAAATAAGTATGCGGATCATAAGGTAAGAGACATGGCATTTCAATCCGGTGAAAATGTTCTTCTTAAGGTGTCACCCATGAAAGGGGTGATGAGATTTGGTAAGAAGGGTAAGCTAAGTCCTAGATACATTGGTCCATTTGAAATTCTTGAATGTGTGGGACCGGTGGCGTATAGATTAGTTTTACCTCCTAATTTATCGAGTGTTCATCCGGTGTTTCATGTATCCATGTTGAAGAGGTATCATGGTGACGGGGATTATATCATTAAGTGGGACTCAATTGTGTTAGACAAGGACCTCCAATATGAGAAGGAACCGATTGCAATCCTTGATCGTGATGTACGCAAGTTAAGGACCAAGGAGATTAAGTTCGTGAAGGTTCAATGGAAGCATCGTCCAATTGAAGAAGCTACTTGGGAGATTGAGAGGGACATGCGAGAGAAGTATCCTCAGTTGTGTACTGATTCTGCACTTGCTCTTATTTTTGGTTGAGTACAGGGCATCTTCAAGCGGGCTAGTGATAGACCTCGCTTAGGAGATCAGTGATCGTCACTTCGAATCCAAAGGTGAGCCAATTCTTCCGGGATTCCATGGGATTCTCTTTTGTCTATGTCCACCATTTCCGGGATTAGACCTTTGTTTTAGTTAGTTCCTAGTATGGGGTTGTATCCCTTCTTGTTTAGACTTGGATCATTTGTTAGATGTTTTGGTAAATTGACTTTCAGGTTCTAGATTATTTTTCCGCATTGTTAGTAATTATTATTAGACTTTTGTTAGAGTTTATGGGAACTCTATATGTATTTCCTTAGTGTTTGATTTAAATGCCTTTGTTTTTAGATTATTTGCTTGGCTTGGGTTATAGTAGTGGTTCTCCCACCGGAGTGTTAGTGTGGGTGCCAATCACGATGGTCTGGGTCGTCACACATAGCTAAAAGAAGAGCATATTTAACTGACACTGACAAATGCAAAAGAAAGTACTACAAACAAAAAGGTACAAAATTATAGTAATTAAATACTTTGTATCAAATTTAAATAAGTCCAACTCTTTTCTAATTTTATATCAATATAGTTTGTTATTTTTTTAAAAAGGGCCCATGTTCCTAGGTATTTAAAGTTCAATAGATATTAAAGAGAAAGTTTCAAATAAAAATGCGATAAGAAATTAACTTAAACTTAGAATGAAAGATAAATACCCTGTGTGAAAGCTAAACAAGAAAGAAGAGA
>JAJOOO010013503.1:0-24585 GCA_029582685.1 Solanum piurae | reverse complement strand
AAAAAAAAAAAAAAAAAAAGTTTAAAGTGAAAAGAAATTTTAAAAAATATTTTACAAAGAGGTAAATAAATAATTAAATATATATAAGTTTTATTATCAATAAATATGTGTACTAACTAATTATAAAGTTACCAATAAAAAAAATGACATGTGTCCAATTTGTGCACTCATCACTTGCCTTCAAGAGAGTGTGCACACTCTCTATGCCATGTTAGCTTAGGGAGGGTAATGAGACCATACTTAAATTTGAGTGTCTCTGAGATTTCGGTCATAGTCTAGGAGGGTATTTATGCATTTTCCCCAAAATAAATAAATATTTCAAACTTTACTACTCCACTTATTCCTATTCTTTACTGTAAATTTAAAAGAAAAAATATTTATCACTCAATTTTTTTACGGAAAAGGGTCAAAATTGCCCCTGAACTATATGAAATAGACCACTTATACCCTTCGTTACATTTTGGGATAAAAAATGCCCCTGTTGTTATCCTAAGAGACCACAAATTTTTATTGACGTGGCAAGCCATGTGGGACTAATCCTTCCACCTAAGCGTTGCCAACTAGGATTCACTACAAAAGAACTAGACTTTTAGCGGCGACAACAGTCGCCACAAAAGCCCAAAAAATTGTCACTAAAAGTGTCTAACATTAAATTCTAATTTTGTGTTTTTTTCTTCATTGTTTTTAAAAAAAACCAAAAATGATATCGATTAAGTAGGAATTTGAAGACATTGTATGTTTTATTTTTATGGCATATGTAAATGTATAAAATGTACAATGACGCATTATATAGTAGGAGATTTGAATCGAGAAGTAATTTTGATGATTTTTCGTAATAATATTAGATGTTTTTAATATTGATATTGCAAGTTATTTATTTTAGAAAATTATGTTGCAATCGAAAATTACTTATCATATTTTTTTTGAAAAAATAGGTTTTACTAGCGAATGGTTGTTGGAGTCTTAGTCGCCACTAAAAATCACTCATAACCTTTAGTGGCAATATTTTGGGATTTTGTGGCGACTTTGTCGCCACTAAAGGTCAAGTTTTTTTGTAGTAAATCTTAGTTGGCAACGCTTAGGTGGAGAGATTTGTCCCATGTGTCTTGCCACGTCACTAAAAATTTGGGGTGTTAACTCTTGAGGGTATTTGTGGTCTCCTGGGATAACTGCGAGGGTATTTTTTATCCCAAAATGTAATGGAGGGTATAAGTGGTCTATTTCGCATAGTTCAGGGGCAATTTTGACCCTTTTCCGAAATTTTTATTTTCTCCCAAAAGAATGAAAATTTATTAAAATAGAGTAGTCTAATGAAATATCTTTTCAAATAGCTTGAAAAAAAAACCCACCTCTTTAACTCTCTTAATTATGGGATTTCTCTTTTTATCTTAATTTTCAGAATCTAAAAAATATTTACATAATTAGTCAATTAAAGAATAATATAATTATTTACTAATTAAATTTAAGAATAAGAAGTCATAACTCTCAAAACAAAATTCCGAACATCCATTTATATTTGTTACATTTCATGATAAACCCATGATTAAATCTAGGAATAAAAAATTATTGCACTAGCCAAAAAATATAATTTTTTAAAACGTTTTCCCTATTTTTCTATTTATTTTATTAGTTTATAATAATAAAAGTCACAATTTTGATATATGAAATCATTGATATTCGCTTTTAACTTCTTCATATTTATGCAGTGTTTGGATTACATAATTTATTCAGTTTCTATATAAAATTGATATTTGACCTCTCTTGTGTATTTATTATTTCAATGTAATTTTCTTACAAAATATTAATTAATTAGTAGATGTGTATTGAATATAACTTCTACTTCCATTCTTGAATTTAGAGTTAAATTTTCTATGCTTTTCATATAAAAGTTTTGTGTGAATATATAAAAAATTTAGGCTATTAATTTTATTAATTGCACTAATTGATATGCCCACATTTTAAAGTAATAATTGTGAAAAAGTTAAATTACAAGCAAGAGAAATTGGATGAACTCTATATTTAAATAGTTAAATAAATTTATAAACGTAAATAGTATTATATCAAGAAAGTTATTAATAAAATAGCTTAACTAATTTAAAACATCCAAAAATGAGATAGTAATTTATATAAAATTGGTGCATAAAAATATGTCTTTGTGTTGCTCCAAGCCCAATGAAAAATTATGGTTCTCTTCTCTTTTTTTCTAGGACAATATTAAAAGAATTTTGAAAAGAAAGAAAAATTAATATTGAATATTTAAAATATCATATTTCATAAAACCTAATAATGGTATTTAATAAGACGTCAATGTAATAATATTTAATTTAAACTAAAACATAAAATATAACTAGATTAATTAAATTAAATTAAAATGTTAAGCACATATTTAGGTTAAAACATAAAGTATATATTTATATTATTTTTGAAAAAGAAAAAGAATAAAATAAGAAGAGAAAGAAAAAAAAAAGATAAAATATCTAAATAAAACTACGTACATCCCTTGCCCCATATCCCCACTAACTCACAATCACACGCATGCACGATTTTAAAATTTATAGAATAGGTGTTCTTAAAAGTTTGAGATTCTATATTTTGAAACTGTATTTTTATAAATATGCCTAAGAGAAAGAAAAAAATGTGTTTTAAAAGCTATTTGTTTATATCTACTTAGATTTTAAATTAATTTTAATTTTTAATTGTTTTCTTAATTTTATATTTATAAAAAAACTTCAAACCAAAAATATTTACTACCAAATAATCAACAAAAAATTGATACTTGTAGGACAAACCTCTAAAAGATTTGTATTTTAAGCAAATAAAGTTTTTTAAAAAAAATTGATGGCAAAAATTGTTGTAGCATCCGCATACTTTTTTTAAAAAAAACAAGGAGAAGACACAAGTACCCCTAGATTATGACCGAAATCTCAGAGACACACCTTAATTAAACTAAGGTTCTATTGATTTTTTGAGTTTAATTCCTCAATTATTCTAAAATTATGACACTCTATCAAAAAGAAAAAACTCACACAGTAAATTATTAAAAAAAAATGAAATAGCATAAGAAAAATAATTTTGGAGTCTTTCAAATGTTTTTAACAAATAATCTGAAACAAAAAATAACATACAAAACTAATCTAAATAAATGGACATTTCTCTAACAATAAAAGAATTGGCTTTCAATAATTCAAAATATTGACAACCTGCATTTATTTCAAAAAATAATTTACAAAAACTCAAATTAATTTATTTGAAACAAAAAATAACCACAATGGATTATGGAGTCTTTTTAAACATAATTTATATTAAATTAACAAAACTAATTTAAAAAATGAAAATAAAAAAATGCAAACGTAAAAATTAAAAAAAAAAACTGAAAACATGTAATAAATGAAATTTAGAAATATTAGAAATTATAAAAATGAAATCAAAACTATATAAAATTAACCTAGAACACACATGCACGATAAACATTTTAAATTTTTTAAAATTGAAATCAGTTATTTTATTGTCATTCTAAATGTTTGCCCCATACCTTTTTTTCGGTCCTCCTTAATCAGTTAAATTTTTAAATTTAAGTTCGTCAATAACTTTTCAATACAGTTATAAAATTTAGGGATAATTTCATAAACCTCCCTTGAAGTTTTTCTTCGTAACACTCACCTCCCTCATGATTTACGATATTACAGTTACCTCCCTTATTTTAATTTATTTGTAACAATTCTTTTAATATATTTATTATGAATTTAAAATACTAAAGTATGACTAATTTACCCCTTATAATCAATTAAGTTTATGAATATCTTCACTTACAAATTCTTTTAAAATAAAACCTAATTCCCTTGGTTAAAAGATCATTGAGAATTTTCTTGGAAATACTAGTTCCACCTGCTTCCTCTTTTGTTTTTTCTGCTAAAAAAATCAACCGTATATTTTCACTTTGTTCATTAAAATCTTTGAATACTTTAATCTCTATTTCTATGTCACTCAGAAACTAATAAAAATGATCAACAATAAGCATTAAATCAACCCTAATACAGAGGAAGAAAAATAGAAATACAGTTTATCACCAATTTGGAATAAGTCGTTGCAATTATCTCTATCATCTCTTTCTTTTGTCATAATCACTAAATTACCTTTGAATGACGAATTTCATGCATAATAGAACTTCTAAATATATTAAATATAGAGTAAATGAGAAAATGATCAAAATGATTCTTGATATACAGGGGTTGAATTATTTTGATCCTTCATATATATCACCTTATTAAAATAGTCTTTGATGTATAAAAAATAAATAAATTAATTCTTAGCCCTAAAACTAACAATAAAAGTAAAAAGTGAGGTTAGATTTAACGGTGGGTCCCCCATTATCAATACATGGCAAATCTTTCTCCCCCAAATCTTATCTCTTCACCCAATTCATCTTCGCTGAAAAAAGAAGAAGAAGAAGCCAATTCTTTTTATCATTATCAAAATTCTCTTTGACTCACTAATTAATTTTAAAAAAAAATTCCAAAGAACATTTCAAAATTTTATTTTTTATCTCTGTCCCGTTCAATTTTTACCATGTATCTGAAAACTAGAATTAAAAAAAATCATGAAAAAATTATTAATTTCAAAAAGGAAAAAACAACAAAGCAATATATTTTTCGTATAGAGCTTCAACAAGAGGATATATAATTAAAGCTTCAAAAGAGTTAATTTATGACAATCTTCTAAGAGGAATTAATGAAGTGTTTTAGTTAGTTTATTTAGTTTGTATTTGTGTCAGTGGTCTGATGATTCTATGGTTTTTTTGTATGTATGAAAGTGCAAGCTACTGAAATTTGTTTTGTAGAGGTAGATGGAGATAAGAAATAAGTGTAATGTGTATAATTTTTCTTGTAAGAATATCGCAAGTGGGTGGATTGAAGTTGGATAATGATCTCTAATGGTGAAAGAGAGAAGATTGAAGAAGAAGAGGTCTGGTAGGTGTCAATATTGAGGGAACCACTGTTAAATTTAACTGCACTTTTTACTGTATGGTTAGTTTTAGGGATAAAAATTAAAATGATTATTTTTTTGTATACATCAAGAACTATTTTAATAAGGTGATATATATGAAAGACCAAAATAACTCAACCCCTATATATCAAGGACCAATTTGATCATTTTCTCTAGAGTAAATATACGGTACTCACAATTCACAAAGAATAAAACCCCAATTTAGCATTATTATAAAGTTAATTTACAAAAAATAATTAAGTCATGTAATGAGTTTTTTTTCGCTAAAGTAATTCTTCAGAAAAGATGTTTAAAATTAATTAAACAATGGGTATATTTAAAAGGACAATTTGGTCAAATTATGAGTTTGTACATTAATAATTAGGCTAAAATAATTGTTACAAATAAATTAAAATAAGGGAAGTAAGCATAATATCATAAACCATGAGGGAGGTAAGTGTTACGAAGTGAAACCTGAGGGGAGGTTTCATCATTATAAAAAAAACTACTACTGTTATAATATATAACAACTCCTAAAAAGATATAATATTTATCCGAATCTATATCCTAACCCATTGTTTTTTTTTAATTTGTAATCAATTATAACTGTTCACTACGATTTTAAAATTAATTATTATCCCTTAAAAAATATCATTTATTTCACGTTATAAAGTGGTTCATTCCCCAACCTGTAGCAATTATAATTTGTCTACAAATTTTCTCATAAGATTAAAAAAAACAATCAGTCTCTGCTTGATATTGTTGTTGCATTAATTTCTGATTTCATTTTTTTGTTGATGTAGCGAAATTCAATTATACTGTCCAAACCCTCTACTGTTGCCGTTCCATAGATACAACATGCACATGCAATAATCACATGTCTCCCCAAAATTAATATAGTTATTATTGTTATTCCAAAGTATATGTAGAATTAGGAGGCTTATTTAATTTATTCGAAGAAGACAGATTTTAACAAATTTTAAAAGTTTGATATTGTGAGTATTCTATTTATTTATATTTTGTTATCGCTATCCGTTTCTCAATCATCATCATCGTCATCATCATCATCATTATTATTATCATTATTATTACTATTATTATTATCATTACTATTATTATCATTACTACTATTATTATTACTATTATTATTATTGTTATTAATATTTTTATTATTATTATTATTATTATTACTGTATATACTGGTCGGAAAAGACGTCTGCATTTGAGAAAATATGTTGTGTAACCTTTTAAAATTGAATGGATAACTTAAAATTTATAAGATCCGACACTTAAATTTGGTATAGTTGATTAAGGAAAATTGTTGAATGGGACACACAAAATTATGTTGTATTATACCACTACATATATGCTTTCCTTCATATAGTATTTATTATTTTTGTCGTGATTTTGTGATAATGATTTTTTTCCTAAGAGGATTATTGAGAAAAAGAGCGGATTCGAGAATTAAGTACCTATAGAATGTCGTCTCTTTGTAACGACCTATTTCCGTCGTTATGGAAAAGCAATGAGGGAAAGAATTTGGGCCAAAAAACTTTTGAGTAGTGACTTGAAAAATTGTAGCCTAGTCCAGATTTGGATGGAATCTGAATCAGGTGAGGTCTAGGGAAATCTGGTAATGAATGAGGGATTTAACTATGAATGTGCTCATATGAGTTGATAGATAAGATGTTAAGGAGTCCGTACGACTTTACGAAATTGAATTTGGGGGAGTAGAACTCCCGAAATTGATCTTGGCGCGAAAGGATAGTTTCTGAACGTCAAGGATTGAAGGTGTGTTGTGAAATGGGACCTTGGAACTCAAATTTTGAGCTTCTGTCTCCGTGTAAGCCGCTGGGGCGGGATTATTCCCGCCAGGGTGGGGTCACTGTGGCGGGTTGGGGTCCTCCGTAGCGGGCCTGTCGCGACTTAAGTCAGGGAAAAACTCCAATTTCGTTATTTTTCTGCAAACTTCATTTTTAAGAGTTAGGAGACAACCCGTGACAATTTCTTGATAGTTTTCCATGATTTTTGGTGCTAAAGGTAAGGATTTTACTCCCATAATCCATTTTTTGATCCGTAGAACTTAGATTCTTGGGTAATTATCATTGGGGGAGGGTTTTGGACTGAAGTTAACGGTGGGAAAAGCCCTAGCTGCACATTAGGATCATGGATTTGGTCTTGGGTTATTGAGTTTGTTATAATCCGAGTAAATTAGACCTTAATTATTGATCCTTGCATTATATTAATCATTTGTAGACCTAGTGTAACACCCCGCAACTAGAAAGAGCTATAATTAGAAAGAGTAATGTTTAAAAAGAATGAAAAATCTCAAAATTTGACAAAGTTAAGTTAAGTATGAATTTTGGGTCAACTTAAAACGACCATACCTCCTAGCTCAGGATGAGTTAGGTGTTCTACAAGATACCGTAGGAAATATCTTTGAATTATCTTTCTAACGCCACTGAGTTTACTCAGTTTCGAGTTTGTATGAATGAGATATGCCCATTTGAAGTTGGGTTGTCTAGATAATGAAAGTCAAAACCGGATTTTAGAAGGGTATTGTGGTCTTTTAACTACCCAATTAATTAAATTCATTTTTGGTAATTACGTTGGGGTATCAACTGATGGGATTCAGTTTACGCTATTGAAAAATAAGTTAGGGTTTTGAGAGAAGACAAAAGAAAAGGAGAAAAAAAGAAGGAGAAGCAAGAAAATCGTCAAGTTCTTGAAGAATTGCTTGTGGATTTCGTCAAGGGGTGATCCCTACGAGGTACGTGAGATCACATAGCATTGTAGTTCACCCACGCTCCAATCATGATTCAATTCAACGTAATTGTGTTCTTGAAAGAAAAGATTATGAGTTCTTGATGAAATTTGTTTAAGTTCTTGTGGGTTCTTGTTGTTGGAGTTGTTGAGAAGTTTCTTGAGTTTGATTCATGAGATTAGGTGTTGTTTTGAGTAGATTCTTACATATTTTTATTATGTAGTCAAATCTAAGTGTTTGGGGGAAAGAACCAAGTGAATCTAGAGGGTTTAGAGATGAAAAATTAGGTATTTTCTGGGTAGGGGCATGGGGCGCCGCGCCACTCAGAGCGTCCCACTTTAGTGTCTGAAGTTTGGGCTCTAGGGCTCCGCACCACTCAGAGCGCCCCAACATCATTTCTGAAGTTTTGCCTCTGGCGCCTTAAGCCACTCAGAGCGCCAGGGACGTCATGTCTTCTACTTTTTTCCACTTCTTTCCGTACTAGTTCCCTTGAAACTTACCTATGTTTCCTAGTTGATTTCTACACTCTAAGGTACGTCTAAACAACATGAAATCATCAATAACTTGAGATCAAGAGCCTTGAATCCATAATTCAATTCAAGGAAAGTTAAGAGTCAAGTCAAGAGAAGTTCATAGAGTTTTTCAAAAGTCTTTTACAAAAGTTTTAACTTTGTTTTAAGACTTGAGCTTTGAGTTGAGTAAAGAGTAGAGATTGAAGATTGAAGTCCATTTCTTCAAAAGAGTGTATCGAGACTATGTATTCCCAAAGGGTAAAATGTTTTCACATTTAAACAAGAAAGGAAACTTTATTTTCCAAAAGAGCGTTTGAGCTAGTTTTTGGTAAAGAGTAAATGCTTTCACAATTAAGCAAGAGAGGAAACTTTGATTTCCAAGAGGAGACTTTGAGCTAAGTTTTGAGCAATTATCTCAAACCATAGAAAGAAATTTGTTTTTAAACATAAGAGCTAGTATTATATTTTGGGAGTAGTATTGAGCACCGATATGGGGTAGAGTTTAGACAACTCCCAGGCCCCATAAACCATGTAGCCACCATGGATAGAAAGGGGTCATACTTTTTAGATGATTCCTTAGTGATTTTTAGCATAGAATAGTGGATCCACTTAGTAGTCAGGTTCTATACCCTCGGCAAGGTATAGGACGGCCCTGGCAGCGTGAGGTAAAATATTATATCATCACAACAATTCTTACGTGATGGTTGTCGGTTAGAGAAACTCCCATAGCAGTATTTTGTATTGTTATATACATTCCAGAGTTCATATTGTATCTTCGCATACATACAGAGTTATTATGGTATTTCTAAATACACAAAGTTGCTATCCACGTTTTAAAAAGCTTTTCTTTATACTACACTTATTTATACTACTTTATATTGAAATGAGTTCAGTTCTGTTGAGTTGAGTTGAGACAAGGTTTGTTCTTCAGTTCCTTTCAAGCTTATGTCTTCTTTAGATTTTCCTCTCGCATGCTCGTACATTCAATATACTGATGTCATTTGGACTGCAATTTTCAATGATGCAGATACAGGTAACCAGGATCAGCATCCAGCGCATCGTTGATTCTAGTTGAGCTCCAGAGTTATTGGTGAGCCTCCTTGCTTCCGGAGGATCCCTTTTTATTACTTTCCAGTATTTTAGTTCATTAGGATGAGAGGCTTCATAAATATATAAACAGTTAGTTAATTCATTAGTCACTATTTTGTTATTGGCTTATGTTTTGAGAATTGAGTTGCCATCTTGGCTAGTTGAGTGTTTCTTTTAAAACATTCTAAGATTTTTTTTCATGAGTTCATTATTTGAGACTGTTCTTCTTGTGTTTAAGTCTTCCGTTGAGTAGTAAGTCAGGCCAAGGGTTCGCTTGGGGCCAACAATGGTTCTCAGGTGCCAATCCCACTCAAGGTGTAGGCTCGAGGCATGACAAACTTGGTATCAGAGCCTACAGTTCAAGAGTCCTAGGGAGTCTATGAAGTCGTGTCAGTAGAGTCCTAGTTATCGGTGTGAAGCGTGCCACATCTATAATTAGGAGTCTGCGACACTTAGGAACTATCACTTCTTTCATACTCATTTCGTGCGATAAAGTGTATCTTTATAAACGTTTCTTTCTAACTCGTGCTTGTGCGTGTCTTTCAGATCATGCCTCCACGAAGAGCTATCTGAGGTCGTTCGGTTAGAAGGAATGTTGAACCATAAGAACAAGAGGTACCTAATGCACCAGAAGTGCAACCCCAAGGAGAGGTCACCGATGCCAAATTTCGTGAAGCTATCCGGATGTTGAGCCAAGTAGTGACCAATCAAGATGGGCAACAGAGAGGGAATCGACAAGAAGTGGCTGACACTTCAAGGATCTAAAATTTCTTAAGGATGAATCCACCAAGCTACACAGGTTCAAGTGTTACTGAGGATCCAGAGAATTTTTTTGAAGAGCTTCAGAAGGTTTTTGAGATCATGCATGTTGCTGATACTGAGAGGGTGGAACTAGTTGCATACCAAATGAAGGGTGTCGCTAGGATATGGTTTGACCAATGGAAGAAGAATCGAGCTGAGGGAGCACCACCTGTGAGTTGGGCTTGTTTAGATGAGGCCTTCTTAGGGAGTTTCTTTCCCCAAGAACTGAGAGAAGCTAAGGTACGAGAGTTCCTCACTCTTAAGCAGGATTCTTTGAGCGTTCATGAGTACAGTCCGAAGTTCACACAACTTTCCCGCTATGCTCCGGAGATGGTTGTTGACATGAGGAGCAAGATGAGTTTATTCGTTGCTGGGTTGTCTCGCCTGTCAAGCAAGAAAGTTAGGGGATATGGACATAGCAAGGCTAATGATCCATGTGCAACAAGTTGAGGAGGACAAGCTGAGGGATAGAGAAGAGTTTAAGAATAAGAGTGATAAGACAACATGGAATGAGTCCAGGCAGCAAAAGATTAATGCGAACCAGTCTTCCTTCCAACAGTAACAAAAGGGACCTGCTCCATCATCGGCTAGTGCACCTGCACCAAAGAACAAAAGTGAGTACAATAGTAAGAATTTCAGAGCTAATCCTGCCTATTCACAGTGTAGTATGGCACAAGGGGGGTAGTAAGCCTCTTGTATGTGCTAAGTGTGGTAGGAACCACTCAGGGATGTGTCGTGATGGGTCCATTGATTGCTTTAAGTGTGGCCAAAATGGTCATTTTATGTGAGAGTGTCCAAAGAACGAGCAGGGTAATTGTAATGGGGGCAATAGAGCCAGTCTTCTTCAGTTGCTCCACCAGAAAGAGCGGCATCTAGAGGAGCTACTTAAGGGGCAGGAGAAGGAGGAAACCGTCTTTATGCTATCACTAGTCGCCAAGAGCAAGAGGATTCTCCATATGTTGTCACTGGTATGATCCAAGTCTTTAACTTTGATGTTTATGCTTTTCTAGATCCAGGAGAGAGTTTATCCTTTGTAACTCCGTATATTGCGATGAATTTTGATATTCTTCCTGAAAAACTTAGTCTTTCAGTGTTTCTACATCTGTTGGTGAGTCTATTCTAGCAGAGAGAGAGACTATCGTGATTGTACCATTTTCGTCAATCACAAGAGCACCATGACTAATTTAGTTGAGTTATACATGGTAGATTTTGATGTTATTCTTGGTATGGAATGGATTCATGCCTGTTATGCCTCAGTTGATTGTACAACTCGAGTTGTCAAGTTCCAGTTTCCAAATGAGCCAGTCTTAGAGTGGAAGAGTAGTTCAGCAGTGTCTAAGGGTCATTTTATTTCATACCTTAAGGCAAGAAAGTTAGTTTCCAAGGGGTGTGTCTATCACTTAGTCTGAGTTAATGACTCTAGTGTTGAGATACCTCTTATTCAGTCAGTTTCAGTAGTAAAAGGGTTTCCAGAAGTCTTTCCAGATGATCTTCCCGGAGTCCCTTCTAAGAGAAAAATAGAATTCGGTATAAACCTTCTTCCAGATACTCATCCTATATCTATTCCGCCATATAGAATGGCACCAGTAGAGTTGAAAGAGTTAAAGGAGCAGTTGAAAGATCTCCTAGAGAAAGGTTTTATTCGACCAAGTGTCTCACCTTGGGGTGCTCCAATCTTGTTTGTGAGGAAGAAGGATGGTTCCCTTAAGATGTGTATAGATTACTGTCAGCTGAATAAGGTTACCATCAAGAATAAGTATCCTTTTATGAGAATTGATGATCTCTTTGATCAACTTCAGGGTGCTACTTATTTTTCCAAGATAGATCTCAGATCAGGCTACCAACAGTTATGAGTAAGGGAATGTGATATTCCAAATACAGCTTTCAGGACCCGTTATGGTCATTATGAGTTTCTGGTCATGTCGTCTGGTTTAACTAATGCACTTGCAGCGTTCATGGACCTTATGAATAGAGTATTCATGCCTTATTTAGATATGTTTGTTATCGTGTTCATTGATGACATTCTAATCTATTCGAGGAATGGAAGATCATGTTAGCCATCTCAGAATAGTTCTCTAAACTCTAAAGGATAGGGAGTTGTATTCCAAGTTCTCTAAGTGTGAGTTTTGGCTTGAGTCTATGGCATTTTAGGCCATATTGTTTCCGGTGATGGAATTAAAGTTAACACTCAGAAAATAGAGACGGTGCAGAATTGGCCTAGACCCACATCTCCAACGGATATTAGGAGTTTCTTAGGGTTGGCCGGATATTATAAAAGGTTCGTAGATGGGTTCTCATCTATTTCATCCCTTTTGACCAAATTGACTAAAAAAATAGGGAAATTTCAATGGTCTGAAGCTTGTGAGAAAATCTTTCAGGGATTAAAAAAGAGGTTGACTACTGCCCTAGTATTGATCTTACCATAAGGTACACAAGGCTTTGTGATATATTGTGATACGTCCAGAGTTGGTTTGGGTTGTGTGTTAATGCAGAATGGCAAAGTTATAGCTTATGCCTCCAGACAGTTGAAAGTTCATGAGAGGAACTACCCAACCCATGATCTAGAGTTGGCTGCCATAGTATATGATTTGAAAATATGGCCTCATTATTTGTATGGTGTTCATGTAGATGTATTCACTAATCACAAGAGTCTTCAGTATGTGTTTAGTCAGAAAGAGCTTAATCTCAGACAGCGACGGTGGTTAGAGTTACTCAAGGATTATGATATGAGTATTCTTTATCACCCAGGTAAGGCTAATGTTGTTGTTGATGCCTTGAGTAGATTATTTATGGGTAGTACTGCCCATGTTGAGGAAGAGAAGAAAGAACTAGTAAAAGAGGTGCATAGACTTTCACGATTAGGAGTTCGACTAATGGATTCCATAGAAGGAGGAGTAGTGGTGATAAATGGGGAAGAATCATCATTAATGTCAGAAGTGAAAGAGAAGCAAGAACAAGACCCTATTTTGCTTTAATTGAAGGCAATTGTTCATAAGCAAAAAGTAATGGCTTTTGAACAAGGGGGAGATGGTGTATTGAGGTATCAAGGTTTGTTGTATGTACCAAGGGTGGATGAACTCCAAGATAGGATCATGGAGGAAGCTCATATCTCCAGATATTCTATCCATCCGGGTTCCACAAAGATGTATCGTGACTTGAGAGAAGTTTATTGGTGGAGTAGTATGAAGAAGGGCATTGCAGAGTTTGTTGCTAAGTGTCCGAATTGTCAACAATTTAAAGTAGAGCACCAAAGGTCCAATGGTATGACTCAGAATATAGAAATTCCGGAATAGAAGTGGGAGATGATCAATATGGATTTCATTACTGGGTTTCCACGGTCTCGCAGGCAACATGATTCTATTTGGGTGATTGTTGATAGAATGATAAAATCAGCCCACTTTTTACCGGTAAAGACTACCTATTCAGCAGAGGACTATGAAAAGTTGTATCTTCAAGAGGTAGTTAGACTTCACGGGGTGCCAGTTTTGATTATATCAGATAGAGGTGCATAATTTACTACACAGTTCTGGAAGTCATTCCAGAAAGGCTTAGGTTCAAAGGTGGACTTAAGTACCATTTTTCATCCTCAGACAGATGGTCAAGCAGAGCGCACTATTCAGACTCTAGAAGATATATTGAGGGCCTCTGTGATTGATTTCAAGGGTAATCGGGACGATCACCTACCTCTCATCGAGTTTTCTTACAACAATAGTTACCACTCTAGTATCCAGATGGCTCCTTATAAAGATCTCTATGGGAGAAGATGTAGATATCCTATTTGATGGTTTAAAGTTTGTGAAGTTGGGTTGATAGGACCAGACTTAGTTCATCAAGCTATGGAGAACGTGAAAGTTATTCAATAGAGGTTGAAGACAGCGCAGAGTCGCCTGAAAATCCTATACATATGTTAGAAGAAAAGACTTAGAGTTTGAAGTAGATGATTGGGTATACTTTAAAGTTTCACCTATGAAGGGTGTTATGAAGTTTGGTAAGAAGGGTAAACTTAGTCCCCGGTATATTGGTCCTTACAGAATATCCAAGAGGATTGACAATGTAGCTTATGAGTTAGAGCTACCACAAGAATTAGAAGCAGTTCATCCGGTGTTCCAAATCTACATGTTAAAAATGTGTATGGGAGATCCTTCATTGATCATACCAACTAAAGATATTAGTATCAAAGATAGCTTATCTTATGAGGAGATTCCCGTTCAGATTCTAGATCGCCAATTTTACAAGTTGAGAACAAAAGAGGTAGCATCACTCAAAGTTCTTTGGAGGAATCAGTTTGTTGAGGAAGATACTTGGGAAGCTGAGGAAATTATGAAGAAGATATATCCACATCTCTTCGAATACGGAGAAGTTCCAAATTAAGGTACTAATCCTTTTCTTGGTATTTATTTATAAGTTGGCATGTTGTATTTGCATTTTTTCTTGTTGGGTGTTTGAACTGAAGGTTAGATGTTACACCCTTATCCTGCTAAGATTAATCTCATTCTAGGACGAATATTATCAAAGGGGAGATATTGTAACACCCCGCAACTAGAAAAGGCTAGAATTAGAAAGAGTCATTTTTGGGAAGAATGAAAAATCTGGAAATTTGACAAAGTTAAGTTAAGTATGAGTTTTGGGTCAATTACAAATGACCATAACTCCTAGCTCAGGATGAGTTAGGTGTGCTACAAGATACCATAGGAAATATCTTTGAATTATATTTCCAACGCCGCCGAGTTTTCTTAGTATCGAGTTCGTATGAGTGAGATATGCCCATTTGAAGTTAGGTTGTCCACATAAGGAAAGTTAAAACCGGATTTTAGAAGGGTATTGTGGTTATTTCACTACCCAATCAATTAAATTCGTTTTTGGTAATCAAGTTGGGGTCTCAACTGATGGGATTCAGTTTACGCTATTGAAAAATAAGTTAGGGTTTTGAGAGAAGATAAAAGAAGAGGAGAAAAGAGAAGGAGAAGCAAGGAAATCGTCAAGTTCTTGAAGAATTGCTTGTGGATTTAATCAAGGGGTGATCCCTACGAGGTATGTGAGATAACATAGCATTGGGTTAGTTCACACACGCGCCAATGATGATTCAATTCTGCGTAATTGTGTTCTTAAAAGAAAAGATTATGAGTTCTTGATGAAATTTGTTTAAGTTCTTGTGGGTTCTTGTTGTTGGAGTTGTTGAGAAGTTTCTTGAGTTTGATTTATGAAATTAGGTGTTATTTTGAGTAGATTCTTACATATTTTGATTGTGTAGTCGAATCTAAGTTTTTGGGGAAAGAACCAAGTGAATTTAGAGATGAAAAATGAGCAAGAAAAATTGGGGATTTTCTAGGCAGGGGCATGGGGCGTCGCGCCACTTAGAGCACCCCACTTCAGTGTCTGAAGTTTGGGCTCTGGGGCTCCGCACCACTCAGAGCGCCCCAACTTCAGTTCTGACATTTTGCCTCTGGCACCTCGCTCCACTCAGAGCTCCAGGGACACCAGGTCTTTTGTTTTTTCCCACTTCTTTCCGTACTAGTTCCCTTGAAACGTATCTATGTTTCCTAGTTGATTTCTACACTCTAAGGTACGTCTAAACAATATAAAATCATCAATAAAATGAGATAATGAGCCTTGAATCCATAATTCAATTCAAGAAAAGTTAAGAGTCAAGTCAAGAGTTAACTTTGTTTTAAGACTTGAGTTTTGAGTTGAGTAAAGAGTAAAGATTGAAGTCCATTTCTTCAAAAGAGTATATCGGTACTATGTATTCCCAAAAAGTAAAATATTTTCACATTTAAACAAGAAAGGAAACTTTGATTTCCAAAAGAGCCTCTGAGCTAGTTTTCAGTAAAGAGTAAATGCTTTCACAATTAAGCAATAGAGGAAACTTTGATTTCCAAGAGGAGCCTTTGAGCTAAGTTTTGAGCAATTATCTCAAACCACAGAAATAAGTATTTTTTTAAACATAAGATCTAGTATTATATTTTGGGAGTTGTATTGAGCACCGATATGGGGGAGAGTTCAGACAACTCCCACCCCCCATAAACTATGTAGCCACCATGGGTAGAAAATGTCATACTTCTTAGATGATTCCTTAGTTCTTTTTAGCTTGGACTAGTGGATCCACTTAGTAGTCAGGTTCTATACCCTCGACAAGGTATAGGACGGCCCTGGTAGCGTGAGGCAAAATGCGGTATCATCACAATAACTCTTACGTGATGGCTGTCGGTTAGAGAAACTCCCATAGCAGTATTTTGTATTTTTATATACGTTCAAGAGTTCATATTGTATCTTCGCATACATAGAGATTTATTATGGTATTTCTAAATACACAGATTTGTTATCCATGTTTTAAAAATCTTTTCTTTATACTGCACTTATATATACTGCTTTATATTGAAATGAGTTCAGTTTAGTTGAGTTTAGTTGAGACCTGGTTTGTTCTTTCAGTTCCTTTCAAGATTATGTCTTGTTTAGATTTTCCCCTCGCATGCTCGTACATTCAATGTACTAATGCCATTTGGCCTGCATTTTTTAATGATGCAGATATAGGTAACCAGGATCAGCATCCAACGCATCGTTGATTCTAGTTGAGCTCCAGAGTTGTTGGTGAGCCTCCTTGCTTCCAGAGGATCCCTTTTTATTGCTTTCCAGTATTTTAGTTCATTAGGATGTCGTGGGTCTTATCGCGACGTCCATCTCAGTTATTAGAGGCTTCATAGATAGATAAACAGTTAGTTAATTCATTAGTCACTATTTTGTTATCGCCTTATGTTTTGAGACTTGAGTTGCCATCTTGGCTACTTAAGTATTTCTTTTAAAACATTCTAAGATTTTTTATCATGAGTTCATTATTTGAGACTGTTCTTCTTATGTTTAAGTCTTTTGGTGAATAGTAAGCCAGGCCAAGGGTTCATTTAGGGCCAACAATGGTTCTCGAATGTCAGTCCCTCCCAGAGTGTTCAAGCTTGGTTTTGAGGTAGGTGATGGTTTGATTTCCTATTTGTGTGATATATGCCGATTGATTGCTATATTGTATGCATGCGTGTATGTGAATAGGGAAATGCGAATCGAACTTGATGAAATGATTTTGTGTGAATAATATATGTCATGAACCTGTTACTTGATTGTATGATTTGAGTATTGTCCATTATGGATGTGATTATGATTGTGGTTGTGCTAATTGGATTGGGTTTCACATTTCGACACATACAATGGATCGGGTGTCACATTCCAACACATATATTAAATGGAGTGTCACATTCCGACACATGCATTGGATCAGGTGTCACGTTCCGACACACTAACGGTTTGGGTATGAGTTCTATGAGAGAACTACTTGTGATTATTATGTTGTGTCTACTTGTCATTGATAATGGGAGACTGTATGTTGCTATGAAATGATAGTTGAACTGTATTCTGTATATCTGTGCTTACTGTATTATGATTGTTTGTTGTATATTGTGCTTATGGGAGTAGCCGTGTGATCCTACTAGTACACTGTGGTTATGCACTGATACTAAACTTGCTCTTTCTTTGTTGAGTACAGGGCATCTTCAGACGGCTATTGCTAAACCTCATTAAGGAGATCACTGATTGAGGCCGAATTCAAGGGTGAGCCAATTCTTCTAGGCTGCCATGAGTTCTCATTTTATTTAGTCTATTCTCTTCGTACTTAGACTAGTTCTTTAGATAATTCGTTTGTTTAGTTATTGGGTTGTACCCCTTGGTCTTAGACTTGTCGTTAGTAGAGTTTTGGTATATTGACGTTCAGGTTTTAGAAGTTGTTTTCCGCAAATGTTTTGGTAGTTGTTTTGCTCAACTTTTGGAATTTATGGGAACTCCATTTTTCTTTAGACATTTAAACCTGCTTTCGTATCTTTAAATGCTTAGTTTTTTTGTTAGGTTGCTTGGTTGGGTTGTACTAATGGTTCTCCCACTGGAGGGTTAGTGTTGGTGCTAATCACGACGGTCTGGGTTGTAACAAAGTTGGTATCAGAGCCCTAGGTTCATTGATCTCAGTGTACCAAAATGATTCTAGTAGAGTCTTGTGGAATGGTACAGAGACGTCTGTACTTTTCTTCGAGAGGCTATAGGACTTTAGCAAATCTCTTTTATATTCACTTGTGTACTTTCGTACTATAACTTGATTTTAATTGGTATCTGGTGATCCAAATTGGTATCTAATCTCCTTCACTCTTCTGTTCGCAAATGGTTAACACATGATTCAACGATGTCAGGCCCGTAGCTCCTGTCAATGAGCCAACCGAGGAGTCCGCAGCCAAAGGCCTTGGTCGAGGCAGGGGTAAGGGAAGAGCAAGGGACAGGGGCAGAGGAAGAGTGGCACCCGATAGGGGTGGAACCCCAGCTGAGAATGTTCAAAGGGAAGAGGCCTCTCCTGCACCTCAATAAGAGGTAGAAGGGAATGTGGAGATTGAGGACGAGGGGGGTGTTGGACAGGAAGAGGATGTACCATCTAGGAATACCGGCGTTCCTCCCTTAGACCTAGTGTTAGCTCAACAGATCATGTCTTTCCTGAAGGAGTTGGTCGGCCCTGGAGTCCTTCCTACAGTTCAAGCTACTTCACCTCCGATCAACCGCCCCGTTACTGCTACTATTCCTAGGGTAGATGGAATGTTAGGCACTGATACCTTCTTCTATCCCTTATTAGGTCACGTGATGACTGATAATGAGCATGAAATGTTGACTAAGTTTCTGAAGTTAAAGCCGCGTGTGTTCCATGGTTCTAAGAGTGGTGACGCCTATGATTTCATTTTGTATTGTTATGAGAGGTTTCATAAGTTGGGTATTGTACATCAGCATGGAGTAGAGTTTGTGATATTCCAGCTTCAGGGTGAGGCTAAGCAGTGGTGGAGGGCCTATGTGAAATGTAGATCGTCAGTTTTCCCCTCACTCACTTGGACGCAATTTCATGCTTTGTTTTTGGAAAAATATGTGCCCCAGAATTTGATGGATCGCAAGAAGGATGAGTTCATGGCTTTGGAGCAGGGTGGTATGTTTGTAGCTGCTTATGAGGCTAAGTTCCATGCTTTGTCTAGATATGCTACACAATTAGTGACTAGATATGCTACACAATTGGTGACTACTGAGGAGGAGAGGATTCGTCTATTCCTCAAGGGACTGAGCCCCGAACTACAGGTATTGTCTGTTCCCATGAACTCTACAGGGAAAAGTTTTAATGAGGTGGCATATTTTGTGAAGAAAGTGGAAGGAGTTAGACGAGATGGGCAGGCCAAGGCTTTGGCTAAGAAGCCCAAGAGCACTGGTAACTTTCATGGTTCTTACTCCAAAGGTTCAGGTAGGCTGACACTTGCAGCCCAACCAATTCAGTCAGCCTTACCCGCTTCTACAGGTAGTTGCTCAAGAACTCAACAACAAAATTTTATTTAGGATAACAAGGAGTCACACCTTTGGCGTGCAGCAGGCCATCTTTTGACTGCACTTGTTATAATTATGGAGAACCTGGACATATGAGAAGATATTATCCCCACCCGCGCATGGTTGATCCCGCGCATCAGCAGACTAGAGCAGTGGTACCCACGGGCAATGGTAATAATGGTAGGGGGCATCCACAAGGTGGGCGAGAAGGAAATCAGCGAGGCTGTGAAGGCCTAGGAAATAGTAATGCAAGTAGAGGAGCAATGCAACCAAGCAAGGAGGTTACCCGTCATGATGATAGGGCTCAGTTTTATGCATTTTCGGGCAAGACTGAGGCTGAGGTGTCTGATGCAGTGATCACATGTACTATTCTTGTTTGTGACCGGATGGCTACAATCTTTTTTTATCCAGGTTCTACTTATCCATATGTGTCAATTCAGTTGCCTTAGGATTTGATATGGTTTGTGATGTACTTGATGCCTCCATCCATGGTTCTACCCCAGTTGGAGAGTCAGTTATAGTCACCCATGTATATTGTGCTTGTCCTATCTTGTTTATGGGTTTTCAGACTTTGGTTGATTTGGTTATCGTGGATATGACTGACTTTGATATAATCTTAGGCATGCCTTGGTTGTCCCCCTATTATAATGTGTTAAATTGTAATGCTAATTTTGTGACTCTAGAGATCCCGGGTAGGGAAAAGTTATAGCGGGAAGAGGTGTTCAAGCCTAAGACGGCTAAGGTCATACCCTCCATTTAGGATAGGAAACTATTGGGGTAGGGGTGTTTGGCATTTTTGGCTCATGTTCGGGATTTTGAGGTTGAGTCTCCCTTTATTGAGTCTATTCATGTAGTCTCTGAATTTAAGGAAGTGTTTCCTACCGATTTACCTGGTATGCCTCTGGATAGAGATATAGATTTCTGCATTGACTTGGAACCAGGTACTTGCCCTATTTCCATCCGTCCTTATCGCATGGCTTCAGTAGAATTGAGAGAGCTTAAGTCTCAAAACCAAGAGCTTTTTGATAAAAGGTTTCATTCATCCTAGTGCTTCCCCGTGGGGTGCTCCTGTCTTGCTTGTTAAGAAAAAAGATGGTAGTATGAGAATGTGCATAGACTATCGACAGTTGAATAGAGTCACATTCGAAATAAGTATCCATAGCCTCAGATAGATGATCTTTTCGACCAATTGCAAGGTGCGTCAATTTTCTCTAAGATTGATCTAAGGTATGGTTACCATCAGTTAAAGATTAGGCCAGAGGATGTACCCAAAATGGCATTCAGGACCCGTTATGGGCACTATGAGTTTTTAGTGATGTCATTTGGATTGCCCAATGCACCTTCAACCTTCATGAGTTTGATGAATGGTGTGTTCAAACCATTCTTGGATTCTTTTGTTATTGTATTTATTGATGACATTTTGGTTTATTCGAAAAGTGAGGAAGAACATGTCGTCCATCTTCGTATAGTTCTGGGTGTCCTTGGGAGACAAAAGTTATATGCTAAATTTTTCAAGTGTGAGTTCTGGTTGACTTCAGTTGCCTTTTTGGGGAATGTAGTTTCAAGGGAAGGGGTAATGGTAGATCCCCAAAAGATTGAAGTGGTTAAGAATTGGGTCCGGCCTAGCTCTATGACTGAAGTTAGGAGTTTTGTGGGGCTCGCTAACTACTATTGTCGGTTTGTGAAAAACTTTGCTTCTATTGCCACTCCTCTGACAAGGCTGACCAAAAAGGAGGTGCCTTTCGAATGGACTGAAAAATGTGAAGAAAGCTTTCAAAAGCTCAAGACTCTCCTGACCACATCACCTGTTCTAGCACTATCGGTGGAAGGTAAAGACTTTATTATTTATTGTGATGCTTCAAATTTGGGTTTGGGTGTTGTGTTGATGCAGTATATGAATGTTATAGCTTATGCATCACATCAATTGAAGGTGCATGAGAGGAACTACCCAAAGCATGATTTGGAGTTGGCAGCGGTAGTATTTGGCCTTAAGATTTGGTGGCATTACCTTTATGGTGTCAAGTGTGAGGTGTTTACTGACCATCGTAGTTTGCAACATTTATTCACTGAAAAGGACCTAAATCTGAGACAGCGAAGGTGGATGGAATTACTTAAGGATTATGATGTCACCATCCAGTATCATCAGGGTAAGGCTAACGTGGTGGCAAACGCTTTGAGCCGAAAGGCGGTAAGTATGGGTAGTCTAGCTTTTTTAGGTGTATCCAATCGACACTACAAGAAAAGACATCTATTGCTACAAAATACATTGTAGCTAAATATGAAATTTTTCGTGGCTAAACACTTTAGCTGCATTATTTTCTTTCGTAGCAAGATGTAGTGTGGCTAATAGTTAGCTACAGACTTTACATGTTGCGTGGCCGAGGATTTCTACCTATTGCTATAAAAAAAAATGTGTTGTAGCTGCATTGAAATAAAAAGTTGCCACGAAAAATATACTTATGGCAAGTAATTTTATTGTTGTGCCATGATAAACAAAATTTGTAGCTATCTTCATATTGTAGCCACACA
Source organism: Solanum piurae (assembly GCA_029582685.1). Classification (NCBI taxonomy): domain Eukaryota; kingdom Viridiplantae; phylum Streptophyta; class Magnoliopsida; order Solanales; family Solanaceae; genus Solanum; species Solanum piurae. The sequence goes on along the minus strand of JAJOOO010013503.1, from coordinate 2,529 downwards.
ATGTTGTATTGTAGCAAAAAAAAATATATATATTTGCCACGCAAACTTACATTTTATGGCTAGTGCTATAGCTTAGTCTCGTGGAAATAATGCTCATATTTAGCTACGAAATAAAATATTTATAGCTATAAATTTAAGTACTTACCACAAACATTTCATATTGTAACTGAGAATTGATACAATTAGCCATGAAATATATAGCACTGAAGTAAAATGAATATTCATTTACTACGAACAGTAATTTGTTTTAGCTATGCTCTTGGAACGTGGCAATTATAGTAATATATGTAGAGCTACAAATTCAAAATCTTATAGATAAAATTCACACTTTTTTGTTACAAAATATAAATTGTGGCAAAAAAAAATTCTTCATTTGCCACGAAAATAAAAATGTGAAAACATGTCATCATTTGCGTGGCAGTTTTGTATGTTTAGCTACAACTTTAAATTTTTTATAGCAACTAATTGAAAAATTTGACACACTAATAATTCATTATTTATGTATGTTCGCATTTATTTTTAACATGAAAATTATAGATAATGATACCAGAATATCTTAAATGGGGTAATAAATATAATATATTAGAGAAAAATAATAAAAGATCAACAATGTCATTTAAAATAGTGGAACATTATTCTACGCAAACATAAGAAAAAAAATTGTTCATCTCTCCATCACTTAGGTGCTTTCATCACTTCTCCAAAAGCTGCAATAACAATGAAAAATTGAATAAAAAAAGTACAATAAAATTGTCAATATATATGTTTTCTTAAAAGAAATCACATAGTATCAAAACACTAATATAAAAAAAAATATAAAGTACTTACGGTTAGATTTGGATCATTTGATTGTTGACTTTGAGATGCCATCATCATTTGAAATTTTTCTTCGCATCTTTTACTCAACTCTTCTAACTTATTGTTTGTTTCTTTCTTCATTTCTTCAATTTGTTCCTTCGCTTCCCTTTTAACTTCTTCCACACGCTCATTTGATTCTTTTCTGGTTGATTCTAGGTGTTTTATGAGTTGTACCTTTGTTGGTCTACCACCAAAGTATTCGCTAATACTTTTTCCCGGACCATATGCATGAAGATATCCATTTTTTTCTGTCCCAAGTATTTTTTCGAAAATATCATCATCATTTAAAGAAATTTCTCCTTTTTCTTGCTGTTTTTTAAATTGATCAAATTGATCCTACAATTAGAATTTTTTTAAATATATATATATATGCAAATATATATATATATATATATATATGCAAATATATATATATATATATATATATATATATATATATTTTAAAGAAATAAAGAAGGCTAACACAATATTGAACTTACAATGACATCTTGTTGAAAAGCATCAACTTGTTTTCCCTTTTTTCTCTTGCGAGATTCCATAAAAACGTCAACACGAGAAGGAGTTTTTCCATCTTTCTCCTATAAAAATAATAATTACTATCATTCGCAAAATTTAGATAATCTAATATAATTCTTCAAAGTTTAATCTAAATATTATAATATTTACCATTTCATGTCTAAGTCTTGCATAACTTTTGGTTCCAACATATGGAGGTAAGGAACGTTTCGATCTATTTGTCTTGTTTTGCAAACTTCTCTTCTGAGAAAAATATATAAAAAAAAACAATTACTAACATTAGTTTCTATAATAGATTAAAAAACTACTATAACAAATAATACTTTAGATGTGATGCATATTGAGAAAACTGTGCGCGATAATATCATTGGGACATTATTAGATATTGAAGGAAAAACAAAAGATAATTTGAATGCTCGTCATGATTTGAAGGAAATGGGTATAAGAAGTGAGTTGCATCCAACTCAAAGGGATGGAAGATGGTGTTATTCGGCAGCATGCTATTATTTATCAGCAGATGAGAAGTCTAAGTATGCAAGTTCCTGAAAATGATTAAGGTTCCAAATGGTTATTCTTCTAATATATCACGGTGGGTGAAGTCAGAAGATTGTAAAATTTATGGACTGAAGAGTCATGATTCTCATATTCTGTTGGAACAATTGCTTCCTCTTGCAATTCGCGGAGTCGTGCCAAATAATGTATATGATGCTATCACTGAGTTAAGTATTTTCTTCAGAGAATTGTGCTCGAAAACATTAACGGTTGATGTGTTGGACCAACTTGCAACTCAAATTCCGATAACATTGAGCAAATTAGAGAAAATATTTTTACCGGCATTTTTTGATGTTATGATACACTTGGTCATTCATCTTCCAAGAGAGGCTAAGCTTGGTGGACCTGTACAATATAGGTGGATGTACCCAATTGAGCGGTATGTTTTTAATTTATAATTTTAATTTAATTTTATGTGGTTTGTTAATTTATCATTCTAATTTGAGTGGTATCTTGTTATATCTTGCAGATTTTTACGCACATTGAAATGTTATGTTCGTAATAGAAATCAACCTGAAGGATCTATTGCAGAAGGGTATATTGTTGAAGAAAGTATAATATTTTGTTCAAGGTACTTACCTGGAAATGTGAAAGGATATGATC
>JAJOOO010013502.1:0-28682 GCA_029582685.1 Solanum piurae | reverse complement strand
TTCATTCCACGAGACTGACTTACGGACCGTCGATGGATCTACGGTCCGTAAGTCCCTTCCGTCAGCCAGGACTTAGAAAATATTTCAGCTTCCAAAAACCAGCTTCTCTGAAGCAAACGACGGATGTACATTAATTCTTAATCATACAACAATATTTATGCTCATTACTTCTGATAGGAGCTGAAACTTCCACACTTTACTAATGCAATGTATCAGATTCATTAATTCATAAACAAACGACATCATTTTTTCTCATTACTTCTGGTAGGAGCTGATAATTTTTGGTCAATTTATTCAGCTGATACGTTTACAATTTACCAATTCAATGTATTAGATTCATTAATTCATAAACAAACTATAATTTTTATTCTCATTACTTCTGATAGATGTTGATATCTTGATACTCATTCATGTTGATAATTTTGGTCAATTTATTATAATTAGTTGTTGGCTTATTCATTTATCCAATTATATAAATTACTACTTATTGTGATTCATTTATCGACACTTCTTATTTCATTTTGCATACTTATATTTTTAACATGATTATTCAATTAACTTAAGATACATTATATAAAAATGTATTTGAAATATATTGACTGATACAATTCCCATAATCAGAATATAATGTACATTATTATCAAATAGGTAATGATACATTATTTAAACACGTATTTCAAATATAATATGTTGTAAAAATAAACACAAGATAGAAAATCTTAACATTTCAAATTATTGTAACGAGATTTCACTCGCTAATAGTAGATTATAATATTTTATCAAGACAAAAGTGAAACATGCAAAAAAAATGAAAACATGTAATCTTAAAATAATGTATCTGAAACATAACAGTAGCTCTAACAAACAAGTCTGACAATCTTCTTTCGGGAAGAAAGTACAAGTTCTTCTGTTGTGACCTTCATGTTCACAACGATTTGTGTTTGTGCTTATCTTTTAATCTGAATTTTTCTTCCTCCTTTTCCTTGGTCGTCCAGCCAACCTTTTGTATCTTGGTGGCAAGATGATTTCTTCCAAAACAAACTCAGGTGCTGACTAATCCTCCTTATCCGGTATTGAAACCATCAGAACTTCATATGTGTTTGCCAATGCAGCTGGCTTATAGTAATCTGAGCAGTAGGGATGTATATCTATAATATTTTTCTTTTTTAAAACAGCAAATACGTGCGCACAAGGTATCTCGTCTAGCTTAAATCTCCCACATTCACAGATTTTCTCTCTAGGAAAACAATGTATTTTCACCCACATTCATAAACTGATAAATAAATTCAGTAGATTGCATAATCTGGTAACATTAATTAAGACACAAACCACATATCAATTAATTCAATTTTATTCTCACAACAGTCAAACAACAACCAATTTCAGATACATGATAGTTTATATATTGATACATACCTTCATTTTTGAATATTTAGAAGCATTTAGAATCAATAACTCTTCAAATCTTCTCCCTAATGTTTTCTTTGTATAGGATGTTATTTCTCTATTTTTAGAGTTCCAAGAATTGAATAGAATTCTGACTTCTTCTAAAAAATCTATTATAGGTAGTTGCCGCACCTCAACAAGGCAACCATTGATACATTCCGCTATGTTAGAAGTCATCACTCTCCCCCTGTATACTGTTGCATGAACTCTTGACCACTTTTCATAACCAGCATCCTCAAGATACATCTTAAACTGACTGTCAATTTTAACGACTTTAGCCATCAATTTGTCAAAATCCTCTTTTCTATAAGTCTTGACCATTGAATAGAACACATCACTTAGTATGTTTCTGCTTCTCTTGAAGTTTGAACAAATATTTTTCCAAAGGTGTCATATACATGCAAAATGAGGAACATTTGAAAAAACAGTACTGACACTCTTAATTATACTTTCATTTCTATCTGATACAACGCACATTTTTTTCCTCTTTCCAAATGCACTTTTAAACTGTTCGAAGAACCATGTCCATGAACAATCATTTTCATTGTCCACCACTCCATAAGCTAATGACAATATGCATCATACTCATAAATAGAGCACACTTTGTTAATTTCTAGATACACAACTATCCATATATAAAGTATCAAATTCAAGTAATCATTGTTATGAGACAAAAATTTATAAATTCTAATACAATAATCATCTCTACACCATCAAGCGTACTTGCTGATACAAAAGTTCCTTTGTAAGCTCCACCAAAATGTGCACCGTCAACAACAACTACTGATTTACAGAAGTCTAACCCCCTCATTAATGGCCTTAATGCTATTAACAGATACATGAACTGATTTTACTCCGACTTATGCATTCATATATAAGAATTTGAATACACAGTTTCCAACATATATATGTATTTAGGCAACTGTCTATATCCATTCATAGTTTTACCCCTTATCATCTCTAGTGCACGATCCTTAGCACGCCATGCTTGCTAGTATGAAATATCAATTCCATACAGTTCTCTAATATCCTCAATAGCATCATTTGGAGTATGAATTCTTTTATGATTGAGCAGTTTAGGCACTGTCACACCACTAATAAACCCAATTGTAGCTTGAACCTTTGTTAATACTCTTTCCCTTAACGAACATGTATGCTCACTATTGAAGTACCTCACTTTGAATAAATCTGATTTCTTCCTAACAGATGCACTTAATCTCCAATAATAGTCATCCGATAAACACAATAATACATATCTGCATTTTTTTCTGGATACATTAGTAACTTGACTAACTGATATATTAAAACAATAGATTATAGAGCAACTTTCACATATAGCAAATATAAAAATTATATTTGTATGTTATAGCTATAGTTTGCATAATTGCGCTCCATAGCAAATTTTATGTTTGATATGGAGCTTTTGATTTGTATAATTTGCTAGATACATCCAATTTTATACAAATTATTCAGTTTTGTATAAATTCATTTATACATTGTAATTTGTATAATAAGATATGTATTTGTATAATTATAAGTGTATATGACGAAAATATATGTATTTGTATTTGTATATACACTTTTCTTTCGCTTTATACAAACACAAACACATTTTATATCGAAATGTATAAAATGACTAATTGTATACCGAATCAGAAGACAAAAAAATGAGATGTTTGCTGAAATTACAAATAAAATAAACTATGGCTATAACAATTAATTTGAATTAATAGTTTGTTATTTCATATAATTTGTCCCTAGATTATATATACAAGGATACATTAGTGAAAAATTACTATACTGATACATTAACATAAGGTGAAATATTTCTGATACTTTATAATAATCTTACATTGACACAAAGATACAAAAACACATTAACCATGGAATATTCATCAAATCATACTTGTATCAAGTTGAATACAATAATGTATCATTATTATTATACGCATATACAATCAAATATCAAAAAAAGGAGAGTAAGATGTATCATTTACTTTAATGAAAACAATCATATATTGATACATTAACATATAAAAGAAAGAAGTTCAAATATTTTTTATACGTTATAGTAATATTACTCAAACTCATAGATATAAAAATACATTAAATAGTAAATACACATCAAATCATAATTGTATCAACTGTAATACAATAATGTATCATGATTTTGTTACGTATACATTAATTTAAACACCAAAAAAAAATAGTGCCACATATACTGGTATACCTGATACTTTATAATACACAATAATGTAACTTACAGATCTGAGAACTCAAAATAAAACGCTAAATATTTAATGAATCAACCTTATAGCAAATAAAGTATCATGATTGATTCACCAAAATTCAAATTCATGAATGAAAAATGAGTTGCATACCTTTTGTTATCATATCTTTTAACTCGAAAATTGAAGCCATTTTTTATTTTGTATTTTGCCATTACTGATTTTAGAGTGGCTTTATCCTTGTACAATTGATTCACTTTCACGTCCGTACTGTTTGCATCAAATATGTAATTCGTTACTTCCATCTCTGGTATATAACACGATTCACAATTTTTTGATTCTACCAAGTTGAGAGCCCCTGTATCCTTTTCAGCACCTTCAACACATACGATTGCACCAGTCGACACATCAAAATTTTCTATATCGCCAACATCCTTATAAGTTGTATCAACACAGAGGGGATACATACCAAATTCAACCTCGTGTTTCTTCACCTCTACGTACAATTTTACTCTCATATCATTCCTTATACTAATTGGAGAGGAATTTCCTTCTACAATGTATCGAATTTCAAATTTTTTTCTTGACTCATCAATATTCAACTCAGTCGCAATGCCTGAAACTAGATTCATGAAGAAAACATTTTCACCAGCCACTATCCCATCACTTTTGTATCCTTCATATTTAACCTCACTCTCCCATACTCCTGAATGCCTCAACAAAATTGAGATATTCATTATCTGATCAAACTCACAACAAAAAAATTGATGCTCTCTCGAAAATTTCTTCGTTGAAACAGGGAAGAAGACGAACACGATTTGAATTTTTGAATTCTGATTTGATTTGTTATTTTGAGAATCACGTTTCTATCATTGACATTAAGGATGAAACTGATTTTCGTGATTTAAGGGATTTAATTTTTTATTTTCCGTTTTTGTTTTCCATTAAAAGTGCAACAATAAATAATATAATGTTTATTTTATAATGTATTCGAACTTTTTTTTAATGTATCCGCTACAAATTATGTATCCGAATTGTGTTACTTTTCAGAGATTAATGTAATTACAAACTAAATAGGGATAGATTGTAATTTCATCTTAAAACTATGTGATTCCTAAAATTTATACTATTATAAGTATAATTTATAATGGGCTTCCAATAACAAATGGGTTTTTGATATTATCACCTACTCCCATTCATAATCATGGACAATATTTAAAATTTATAATGGGCTTCCAATAACTAATGGATTTTTTATATTATAACCTACTCACATTCATAATCATGGACAAGACTTAAAATTGGATAATTACCTAACTACACATAATTTATTACCATATTTTCTTATTTTTCCTACCATTTCAAAAAATATCAAAAATCTCTTCTTTCTATCATCTCCTTTTCCGGATACATTAATTTGAAATCTAATACCCATGATTTTTCTTCCTTTTTTTCACGCCATAAATCTCTCCACAGTTACCTCCATTAATTGATTTTTGAATTTCAAATCTTTTCTCTTTCCAATTAATGATTTCAAGTTATTCAAGAGGTAGATTTCTTTTTATTACTTCAATTTTCGATTTTTTTTAACTTTTTTTTTTAGTTTTTTCATCTTTAAAAAATTATTGAATCTATTACTTTCGGTCTCTTTACTTAAAACATCAATGTACTCGATAACTTGATTGTTCATTCATTCATGTACATACTTGATAACTTAGTTGTAGTTAGTTGTTTATTCATTCATGTTGTATTAGTACAATTTGTCGACAAATTTAATTCAAAAATTGAGAATTTTTTGGAATAAATGGAAGATTTAAAAAAAATATTATAGTACTTATCAATCTACTTAATATTTTAGAAATAGTAATGTATCATGAGTAATATATCCATCTCGAGATCATAAATTAAAAAATTGACTAGACAACACAATACACGTAATTCCATATCTTTCATTATCAGATCTATTTACACTAAAGTTAACGTTATAAATAGTAATGTATCATGAACAATTTTATGGGCATGATACATAAATACATAAAAGCTGATAATCTTATTGTATCAAATACATTATTATCAACTACAAAATGATACATTTATAGATATACTTTATTTCAGCTTACATACACCTTTCTTTCACAACCTTATTGTATCAGATACATTATTATCAACTACAAAATGATACATTATATAAAAAATGTATTTTATCAACTTGAAATCTTTCACAATTGCATATTTATCTTTCAAGTCAAACAATGTATCTTCTTTCAGAATTATAGATTGAATAAAGATACTCAGATAATGCAACAACCTGTTAACATTAAAAAAATTAGTGATACATTCTATAAAACAGTTATTTCTATGTATCTATCACAAGCAATCAAACAACTAACTTATACTTAATATCAGGTACAAAATATAAATATAATCTGATACATACCCTCATTCTTAAATATTTTGATACTTTTACAACAAATTGCATGTATAATAGTATTTCACAAACACAATAAGATACAAAAATAGTAATGTATCATGCTAAATATTTGGTCATGATACAATAATTTAAATTAATACTACATGTATCACACAGTAATGTGTCAAACTCTAAGCAAACACTTTACGTGCAAAATTTACTTATTTAATGTATCTAATTAATAAGAATATAGTACTTATCAATTTATACAAGATACATAAATACTAATGTATTACGATTAATATAGTCGTCTCGAAAACAAAATAAAAAATCAAATTAACAACACAATATATGTAATTTTATACATGTGATTGTCAGATCTATTTAACTATGAAATTAAAGCTCTGGTCTGTTTTATACATTACAAATTCAGGCTCATATTTTTTTTCAGATTCCTAAATATCAAATCTTTTTTTTGCTGAAGAAAATCCCTAATGACAAAGGAGGGTAGATCAAACTCCAGCGGCCTAAAAACAAAAATATAGCCATAGATATTGAACCAACATGAAGACATGTACAACAGAAAGTTCAATTAGATGGAGAACCCCGTGAGTGGAGCAAATTTGGTCAATATCTCAACTTCCTTCTCTGCTGATTTCTGTTTCTTGAGTTTTCATTATGAAATTTCGGAGTAGCCACCTATATTTCATCATCTTTGGAAGATCCATCACAATTCTTTGTTTTAATTTTGCTTCAGCTATCTTTTTGTTGGTTCTGTTGGCAACCTTGGCTAATGCCACTCGAAGTGATTGCAAGAAAATTGAGAGAAGAAAATTTGAATTTTGATTATTGAGAGAAGAAAATTTAAATTTTGATTTGATTGAATCTGTTAAGATTTGGAAGAGATTGAAATCAATTAGATTAGCGTGATTTTGGGAACTCATATTCAATTCAATATTCTCTTTCCTTTAAAAGTGTAACTGATTTTGTTTTAATGTATCGGATTTAATGTATCCAGCTTCTTAGCTATGTATCCGAATAGCACGGATTTTGAGGGATTTTGTAAAGTGAAAAAGAGTAGGGATAAAATGTAATTTAGGTCCTTAGACTATGAGATTTATGTAAGTTATACTTTCATAATTTCTAATGGGCTTCCAATAACTAATGGGTTTTCTATACTATCACCTACTCACATTCATAATCATGGACGAGCCTTAATACCATAGAAAATTCCAAAAACGAAAAAATTATGCCCCGACTATACATACATAGTTATGATATATTTTACACTCACTATATACATCAATTATACACTTTGTCGCCCCTCTACCATCAATCCTCATTGCATATAAATCATGTGTTTATTATATATTCTGTATATTAATTATGCACTGAGTATATAATGATTATACATTATGCAGAAAGGATATAATCGGGATACAATTGAGATATTGCTTTGCCATGATCACCATAAAATGTCTTGGTCTTGGTAATTTGAAAAATCAAATCAGCTTGTAAAGTACTAAAATTATATGAAAATTAGTTGAACATCTGATTTTCCACACCTAGATTCGTTTTTTACTTTAATAATTTTAGTAACTAGAACTCATATTTGCTTGAGAGGAAGGATCGGTTTAGTTTGCCTTTATGCTCACATACATATATCTTTGAGTACCTATTATACTCTAAATATGCTTCTTTCTAAGTAGGGGTGGATCTACGTAACGAAAAACTAAAAACTCGGATATATTTTTAAAAAACTCCAAGGACTTCAATTTAAACTGAACTTTTAGAATATAAGTTCAAAAAAACAAAAGGGAAACTCACATAAATACACTATATTACGAAAATATTTAACATTTATAGTAATAATGTTTTCGTTTTCACCGAACACTTATAATATATTTATAATACAATTCTAATACATAATACAGAAAATAATTTATAAAACATATAAATACAAATTTTATTGATAGATGATACATTTATCACACACTTTAATACACTTATAATATATTATGTCAATTTCTGATCAACCAAGCATAACATATTTTAAAAACACTTATAATACATTTATATTACATGCATAATTCACTTTTAATTCATAGTACAGATTTATCATAGTATTGCTATAAACGATAGTGATAAATAAAATATATCGCTAAAATCAATAATTATTCATTGAAAACCCCCGGTAAAGGAGACCTGTCTAGTCAAATAGGCTTCTAATAAGAAATTTTCTCATTCATTACTTATGCAATGACTTTCTTTTTCGTAGCGTCAACGTTACCTATTGAAAAGTAGTCACCTAAGTAATTTTTCCAAAACAAAAATACTACACTCGAGGCCCAAATTTTCAGATCCACTTATGCCCCATCCAAGTCCAAGCCCATCCTTTTTTTCCTAAATCCTGTTTAAGTAGGCGTTTAGAAATGTGATTTCATATTACGATATGAAATCAATGTTTGAACATACAATTTCACACGAATTTCAACTCATGATATCATATCATGAGATGGAATTTTAAATTCTCCAAATAGCATGATTTCAAAATTTCAAATCACGATTTGAAAATTTTCAAATACAAAAATTGACCCACCAGTTTATATTTTGTAAAAAAATAATCATATTTATATTTACTAACCATTTATTTCTTATGTAAATAAAATTTATAATTCGTATCATTACTTTTTAAACCATTTATATCTCATAACACAATTACTATCACCAACATAAAATTTATTATTATTATTATATCAATTCCTACTTTAATTGACCAAATTTATTTATTTTTTGATAAAATATTATTACTTCATGTAAATCAACGTTTAATAAATAAGAATCTTTCATCGTTATATTAAGTAGACAAGACTGACCACTATGACATTAATTGAAAAAATATTAACTGATCAAGAAATGTGAGAGCAACGTGAGCAGATTGTCCGTACTATATGGAAGGATTATATTAAAGACTAGTACCTCACAAATTATGTTCAATTTTTCAGAATAGCTTTGTGATACTGTATCGTGCGATTTTATAAGTTTTTGCTTATTTGGAAGGATTGTATAAAGAATTGAGACAATTTTAATAGTTTTACAACTTATAAAGTTTTTATGTTTATGAAAAAACATACAACATAAAAAATCTAAATTGCATGTCCAAACAAAACTTCAACTCCATCTCATGATTTCATCTCATAATTTCATATTTATGATTTAAAATAATAATTTCATATCCATTGGTTAAACAGACCCTAAGGGGTCGTTTGGTAGATCATAGATGTATCAACAAAATAATGCATGCATTGATTTTGTGTATTAGTAATACCTTCTTTGGTACATATTTTTTATGCTATGTATAACTAGGTATTACTAATGCAAGAGAATTTAATACATGCATTAGCAATTTAGCATGGTTAAAGACTCAATTACCTAAAAATCCTTTTTACATATTTTTCACTATAATTGTGGAGGATATTTTTGTAAATAAATATTTTTAGATGATGCATGTTATTTTTAATACACCAACTCAAACAATGCATAAGAAATAATATATGTATATCCCTAAATATCTTTATGTCCTAATTTCTGAAACCATCTTTCTTGAATTAGACCTTAATAAGTACCAATAAGAGCCCTTTGTTTTACTTCAAAAGGAAAGAAAAGAATAGAATAAAAAAAAAGGACAATGTCTAACTTCATTCAACGAGAACCAACATCCTGCCAAATAAACATGAGGTAAAAATGAAATACTAGGTAATTGTTCTCATTATTACTACAAAATAAAGGTACTTTACATATTTTACCCTTCAAATTTGTCTTGAGAATTCAGTTATAAACTTAAATTCTTCTTCTTTTTCTTCTTCATTTCGACAGGGAGACTTGATACTAGATACATTAACATACATTTTGGTTTTAGTGTATGAAATGTATACTAGATACATCTAATTAATATTGAATGCACTAGATAAAATTGATTTTAGATACATTAAATTGATATTAGATACATATATTTTTTGAATACATTATATGAAATTGATACTTGATACATCAAATTAATGCTAGATATATATAAATGGATACATGAGATTAATACTAGATACATATAACTATTAAATGAAATTAATACTATTGTTCATTAGACACACCAACGTATTTGTGTGCACATGTTTCATAGTTCAAAAATCTGTATGTATCTAAGAGGTTAGTATGTATTCATGATATGTGTAAATGTATTTGTGTCTATCTGATCAAAGTCCATCAAAAAAAATTCCATGTATCTAAGAGATCAATATGTGTTCATGATACATGTGAATGTATATATGTGTGCAATTATACACACATGTATCTGAGTGTTTAATTTTTAAATACGCCAAATTGATAATAAATATATCAAATTAATGAATCTATTATTTTAAAGAGTAAAAAAACTCAATCAAATGATATAATCAAGAAATGAAGAAACACATGTTTTTGTCTAATATTGATAAAATTAATGAATTTGTTATTTTAAAGAGTAAAAATGAAATTTATCAAACATAGATACATTCCTTGATTTTCTCCTTAAATTAAGGATTTTGATTATTTTAAAATTCTAAAATTAGTTGTTCATGTATCACACAAGTTATGTATCAAAGTATTTCTATTTATCTCCATCCCATTATTTATGAGATTTTATGTAATATGACAAAGTTGTGGAAAAAGAAGTAATTAGCTCCTAAAATTATGAGATTTTTAATTATTTGTTTACCCTAAAAAAAGAGAGAGAGTTTGTCTTATGATGAGGAACATGTAACTATTTTAGATAGGGAAGTCCGCAAGTTGAGATCTAGAGTTATTCCATTTGTGAAGGTCTAATGGAAGAACCGTCCTGTAGATGAGACTACTTGAGAGACTGAATCAGACATGTGTAGCACATATCCTTAGTTATTTGTGGAGTTCGATAATATTTTTATCTATCCTTTCATTCTCTTCTTTCTCTCTTGACCTACGAAGATGAACGTTTATTTAATTGATATATGATGTAACAATTTACCCCGTTATTAAGGTTCTTTAGGGCCGTGGTACCCTCATATGGGTCCCAGTGGGTTGAGAATTGAGATAATGTGATAAAATAATCAAGTTAACTATTATTTTCTTTATAAATATGCTAAGTCTAGATGTAATAAATAAAAGTGAATGGAGGAAATAAAAAATTGTTAACTTTTTCTTTTTCATTTTTACTTGTCATGCTTCGATTTGACACATCAATTAAGAAAATAATAATCGATAATGACTATTTTACCATGTTATTTTTATTAATTAATGTTTCGTATTAGGTATTGAAAAATTATTTGAGGAATAAGTAACTAATATTAAAGATAAACCATGAAAAAATAATTTTCTTTTCATGATATGTTATAAGTGACAAGTAAAAGTGAAAAATCTATATTTGAAATAATAAATATATAAAAATGAATAGGTAAATATAGTATGTTATTTTTATATTGAGAAAATTTTAGGAATAGCAAACATAAAATCATATTAGTGTTCTATAACTACAATTTTGCTATTTGCACTCCATAACAAACTATGTTTGCTCTGGAGCATCTGATTTGTATAAATTGTAGCGATTTGTATAAATTGGGCGTCTGTATCTATGAAAATTGTGTTTGTATATGTATATGTTCTTTGTGTTAGGCTAGAGTGACGAGCGAGATTAGGAGAGAGAAGAGAGAGGCGAGCGAGCGAGGTCAGATAGTGGAGAGAGGTGAATTGTATATGTGTATATCAGTTAGATACTTGTATATATGTAACTACTATGTATATGTATCAATGATTGTGTTTGTATATCTGCATAAAATTTGAATTTGTATACAATTGAATCGAGTTAAAACATTTGTATTTGTATATAAAATATCTCTCTCGCTTTATACAAACACAAATTGTACATTGTATTTGTATAATTTGTGTTTGTATAAAGCGAGAGAGAGAGAGAGAAAGACAAAAGAGAACTGGCAGGAGAAAATTTGTATTAGTATTATTATAAGTGTATAGGACAAAGATATATGTTTTTATATTTGTATATACAGTCTCTCTCGCTTTATACAAACACAAACACGATTTATACATTTGTGTTGTATAAAAGTGAGAGAGGTGAGGGAGAGAATTGAGAGTCGCGAGTGAGATTCAGGGGGAGAGAGGCGAGAATCGTAACGTGTTTGCTACAAATTAGAATTAAATGAAACTGTAGTTATAACATTTATTTTAAATTAATAATTTGTTATAATGCACAATTTTTCCTTTTATATTTGTGCTCATATTTGAGCCGCATAACCGTAAATTTTATCTTCAATATTAATTATTTATTCTCCACATAATTTTTTAAAATTTATAGTAAAATATCAATTATATGTATATTGGGATAAAATACTTTATGGTATATTTTTAAGGAGTCTGTTCAAATTGAAGAGGTAAAAATGATTAAAATTAGATAGTAAATGATTCTGTCCTTTTTATTTTTTACCCTTTGGGAAGGGAAATGATTCTTTCTATTATGACAAGCCAAATGGAATCCTATTTCTTTTTTCTTTATTTTTTTTAAAGAAAGAAGAAAAAATTGGCCTTAAATGTGATCCTTCTTTGTCTCTGCTTTAAACATCTAATGTATCATCAATCTTTTTGGTTCCAATATTAATTGAATTTGTTAGGCAATGAACATATATTAAAAAGAATATTTAATAATATAATTTAAAACATATTTTTTTTGATTTATTTTTTGTAAAATCATAAATATAATTTTATAAGTATCTAATTTATCTTCTAGAAATATAAATTTCAGAAAATAAAAGGGCATGGAAAAAAAATTCAGACATCCATCTTAAATTTTGGACAATTCAATTACCCTCCGTTCAATTTTACTTGTCTACTATGTTAAAAATAATTATCCAATAACACTTGTCCAATTTGAAAAAATCAAGAGAAAATTTATCATTTTGTATGTATTTTATCCTTACTATCAAATATTATTCATATCTAATACATTTCTCAAAAAAATATTTAATATATTAAAAAAAGAAATAGTAATATTATTTTATTATTTATTATTTTTTAAAATGCGTGTAAGATCAATAGTAGACCAGAGCGATTAAACAAATGAAATATTTGAACAATAGAAAAACCTCTACAATTCATTGATAGAGAGAGTAATAAATGTTCAATCAATCTTTTGTCCTCTGCTTTAATGTACTATCAATTTTGCGGGGTCCACGGAAGAATAGAAAATAAAATAAAATAATGGAGCTTTATTTTTTTTTAAATGTTAAATGTACCTGTCGAACATTAAAAAAAAACATGTTCAAATTTGAATGGTTGAAATTGTTGTGAGGTGCTATAGATGTGTACAATACTCCATTTTTGTATGCTTTTTTTGTCTGTCAATTAATTAAACTTCGATATTGTGAGGTGCTATAGATGTGTATAGCACTCCAAAATGTCTTCTATTAATCATTGACCGATAACCAACAAATAGACGTATATGTCATTTTCTTTTTTTTTCTAACATTTTTGTTTCTTTCTTCCTGGTAATTAATTACTTCCTTCGATTCTTTTTATATGTCGTCTTTATTAAATATAATTTTTTTAATAATTATTATTTTATAAAATTAATGTATAAATAATACTACTCTTTCTATTTTATTCTTGAAAATTATTAACCTTGAAAATATGTGTTTAACTAACATAAAAAGAAACTAAATAATTAGCCTAATTCATATTCGTTAGTCAAATTAATTAATTAAATAAAGTAATCCACATTAATTTATTGAAATTTTGATTTCAAGAGATCAGTACGTACGACGGCCATAGACTGACAACATAAATAGAGCTAACGATAGCATAATATTAAATAGTTTTGATTAAAGTTACTCCACTTTTATTTATTTATACATAGAAAATATAACTTTTAATATTAAAAAAATACTTAAATGATTATTTTATGAAGTGTGAACTCTGTTTTAAAGAGATAAACATAAAAAACACACTTAAATTATCTCTTTTTTTTTTGAATTTCATACACAAATTATTAAAAGTGTGAATTTCACACCTGAACTATCACTTATTAGTGTTTCTCAAACTAATAGTAAGTAATAATTTAGGTATGAAACTCACACTCCCAATAGTTTGAGTATGAAACTAAAACAAATAATAGTTTAAGTGTGCTTTTTGACACTTATCTCAAAAGTAAATGATATTTTGCCATGATGTTTCGTATTGTAGATATTCAATAGTAACTTAATTTTAAATTTTTTTATTTTATCCTTTATGAGATCTGTTCAAATATTTTTACATAAATTAAAACAATTAATATAGTGTAGATTTAATTAAAAGAGAGTAATAACAAGGACATTCGATTAATTACAATGATTTTAAATATGTTATGTCTCTATAACTTATTTTTCTGATTATAGAATTTAAAACGGAAGATGAAGTAATTCAAATTTCAATGTATTAATGCAAAATGAAGTAATACTTTTTGATTTATTTCTTTATTGTGAGTTGGAAATTTGTGTTTTGATAAGTTATAAAATATAATTTGATAAAATTATACTGAAACTTTTAATATAGTTCTAATAAAAAAAAATTAGTCAGAAAAGATTCCTGGAATAAAGTAGAAGAAGAAGAAAAAAAAAGGCACTGTTTGGAAGAAGTGCCATGCAAATGAAGTAGATCTTGTGCAGATTACCCTTGAGTTGTGCCTCGTTTGTATCTACGGTTATTGAAGTCTTTAGTTAACTCTGATTTCAATATTCAATAAACTCTAATTTCAAGGAGTGGACCACAAATAAATTTTAGAGCTACCAACCAAGGATGTGGTTTGGTAGGTGATGTTATTCCTTTTTCTAATCATATGTTTCGAGTTTTAGATATAGAAAAATTATTAATAGGGAGCGTTTTTTTCCGAATGAATTCTATGCGTCTTGAGTTTGAAATAATCGAGCTCCAATACGAGTATCAAATACAGGTGAAAATAAAAATAAAATAAAATTGAGTTAATGGTCGTAGACCCCAATTCCCGAACAAACCACATGCTTAGAGTGACAAAATCAAACCCAATTCACAGGGGTGTAGCTATAACTATCCTAGGGTGTCCAATTAAACACCATTCGTCGAAAAATCATATAATGTGATTTTCCGACGAATGGTGTTTAAGTGGACACCCTAGGATAGTTTCTCTATGGAGTTTATATTTCTAAAGTATTTGATTATGACATACGGTCAGCCAGTCATACAACTTCTAAAATTTATATATATTATATGCCAAAAGATTTCATCATGACAAATCGACTCCATCAAAGATACCACTCTAATTAGAATCCGTTTGACTTAACTAAAAAAAAAAGAACTTTTAAAAAATAGTTCTTAAAAAGTTAAATGTTAGTAACTTTTAAATTAAAAAATAAAAACGTAAGAAAATACCTATTTTTAACTTTTTAAAATCATTTAAAACTTATTTTTAATTTTTTTTTAATTTTATCAACATTCTGAAAAGTTCAAAATAACTTAAAAGTAGGTTTGACAAAGAGTTAATGCTAGTGGATTTCATATTATATTTTTTATTTGATCATTATTGTAAAAATAATTTTTTATTTAATTTTAAAACGTTATAATAAAATTAATTTAATAAATATATATCTAAACTTTCTTAAAAACATATCAATAGATACTCTTTTCACTAGTCTCAAATACTAGTTTTTTCTAGTATTTGGGCCAAATCTCTTTATTTGTGATCTTTTAAAATTTGAAATTTTACACCAAATTTTTATCTTTTACAAAACACCCTCTATAGTAGTTGTTTGCGGTGTATTACATAATTTTTTATGTGAACACTAAAATAGTGATGAAATATTCAGTGAATATGAAAGTGATGATATAGTTGTTGATGAAAATGATGAACAATCGGTTCAGGGTAACAAAGTCATGTGCTTTGTCTACTTCACGATGTATGGAATGATGCTTGTTACACTCACTCCAAACTACCATATTGCTCCAGTGTCATGGACACTACTTGTTATTTGTTGCAACGAAGATCCAATTGACTTGTAATACAAACTTATAGTTAGTTTTTATAGTTTTTAAAACTTACGGGTATAAATCATTTTTTTTAAAAAAAGTGAGATATGTTTCCCAAATACTATGGCCAAACACATGGTGAAATTTCACCCAAATAATATTTGCCAAGAATATTTGGAAATCTATGGTCAAAAGCTAGCTTAGTCTGTTTAAAAAAGATTGACATCTTTCCTTTTTTGATAATATTTTAATTTCAACTTTCCACGTGGCATGTTTAAAGCCATAAGATTAAAGGGCAATTTAGTACATTTGACATAACTTTAATTTAGAACCACAATATTCAAAAGTCTTCTTTATTTTCTAAAACTCCATGCCAAGTCAAACTAGATCACTCTTTTTAAAACGGAGGGAATAATATACATTTATCAATTTGACTATAATTGGTTGTGGTTCAATTTGATTCAATTGTTTTAATCATATAAAACAAAAAAAATGATTCATTCAAAAGAAAAAAAAGACTACAATTCATTAAAAACGAAATGGATTTTGTTCGTATCATTTTGAATCTTATAATTCTTATACCAAAGCTCTAACTATGTTTAACTTCCTTCTAATATTGTTGGTTAATATAATGTATTGGACAACATAAACTTACTAAATATTATATAATCTTATCGATATTTTTGGAGAAATAAAAAATGCATCATACCTTATTGTCTTTTTCATTAGACTTTAGCAGTTTTTGCATAAAAAATTATTCATAAACATAATATATTAAGTATATATAATCAAAAAATTATCTATATAATTTATTTTATTGGTTCAATTATTTCTTCAACTTTTTAAATCAAATTAGAACCGAATCAATTATTATCGATTTTAAAAAATGTAAAAGTAAATTAAATAAAAATCAATTTATTTAATCGATTTAGTTTGATTTTTCAATTTCAAATTACCCAAGTTGTGAACATCCATAGCAGTAGGTAACCAATTTCATGAGTTAATATCTTAAAATGTCACTAAAATGTGGGAAATTATCAAGAAAAATCATTGAACTTTGTTTTGTATCAATAAAATCACTCAACTTATGATTTTTCTTGAACACCTCGGAAATTGCAAATTGAGATTGGAAAGGAAACTATTCATTTTTGGCATTGAGGTTGTGGTCTACGAGTCCAACCTACAGTCGGTAGGTAGTTTTAGGGGTCGTAGGAAGGAAGTCGTAGGACTTGGTTTGAGGTTTGAAAATGACACGTCTCCGATGTTTGGCCTACGAATGGATAGGACGGATCGTAGAGTGTTCTATAGGTCGTAAAAGGTACCCGTTGAAGTGATCCAGTCTTAGTGAAATTTTGGGCTTGAACTTGAGGTCTACGAAAGATGTCTACTTGATGGCCCCTGTTTCTGCCTCTATCAGGTGGCGACAACCCTCCTTAAAAAATCGTAGGATGGTCGACGGTTAGGAGTGATTCGTGGAAATTGGCTGGACTTTTGGGTTCTAATAATTGGTTCTACGTTTGACCAGTACGGTCCGTAAAATCTCTTACGAACCATAGGTCCAAACTGTAGACTTGTTTGACAAATTTTATTAAGGGTGTTTTGGTCTTTTCCTACCCAATTAACCTCTAAACTACGTTGTTTTGGCCCTATAACTACCCATATAACCGTTTTTACTCTTACAACTAAGCCCGATTCCCCTTATTCACTAAATTCTCCCAAAATCCCCAAGTCTTCTTCTTCTTCAATTTTCTCTCAAGAGCTCTTAAGTCAAGGATTAAGGTTTAATCAAGCTTCAAGGTTCTTTCCTCCATTGCTAGGGTTTTGATTACCCAAGTTATGAGTAAAATCACCAATGTATCCCTTTCATCCACTGGGTTCCAAAAGAAACTCAAAGTTCCTATTCAATTTCACCCAATTATCTAGGGTTTCATGCTATTCTTCACATTATTATGATTCAATTGTTTATATTCAATCTTATCATGCATATTTGACTTAATTACATAATTTTCAGTTGATTTCATATGGACTTATGCCTATGCCTATTTTATGAACTTGAATTATGAACATGCTTATGAACTTGTGAACTATGATCATGAATTTTATAAAGGATTTATGCATGTTTAATGAAAATAATTTATGACTAAATGATACTTTTAAGATAAAGTGTCAATGATTTGTGAAAGGTTTTCTCACATATGAAAGAAATCACGATTTAGATACTTAGAAAGAAAGTATTTTATGAACAAGTTTATGAAATCATGATTTTGATAGGATCTACTCTATTATGACTTATGATTAGATTAGTAGTCTTGATTGTGTTGATCTTTGGCGTAATTATATGTCGAAGTTGTCAATAAATGCCCACGTTGGAATTGAATTGAAGAATAATCTTGAGACTATTGACTTGATTTGGTTTAACTTGTTATGATTGTGCAATAAAACATGTGATTAGATGTTGCAGGAACTTTCAAGGTGACTGGAGTTGATTTGAGAAAAGGAGAAACAAGAAAGCGCGAAAAGAAACTAAGGCAAACTGTAGCCTGGAGCACTGCTTGGCGCGAGGTGCCAAGGCATGAACTACAGAAGCCCTCCCAAGCGCACTGCCTGGCGCGAGGCGCCAAGGCAAAAACTACAGAATTTTTTTCCAGGAGCACTGCCTAGCGCGACGCGTCACAGCTACTGAATGCTTCTGCTGGCGTGGCGCCCCAGCCTGTGTCCAACGTACCCAGTGGAAGTTGACTTAAATAGGACTCCTTGTTGTATCAGATTTAAAAAATACTTTTTCTAAATTCCATAAATAGGCTCCTAGGGCTATTTCATTGGGGTTCAACTGCTTTTTGGTGTGCAAGAGCAAGATCCAAGTTTTGTAATTAGTTTCGATTTTGTAACTCTTCTTTATTTTTGAAATCGCATGAACAATTCTATTTTTCGGTTTTTGAACATTATGAGTTACTAAACATCCTTGTTCTGGGGCTGTAGCTACAGATTGATTGTTGAATATTAAAGGTTTTTGGATTAATTCTTGGTTATCGTATTAAGTTACTTTTATATTCTTGCTTTAGTATTTCTTGACTGGCCATCATAGAGATAAATCTCGTGTCTATTCTTAAAATCGGGAGAGGATAAGTAGATAGACCAAATAATATAACAAGCTTGATCTTCCATTAAGTTGAGTTGATTTGTGTTTAGAAGTGATGCCTAGACAAACATCTAGCTTGGTTATAAAACAGGATGAAATATAAATGCTCGCCAATTAGGATTGTCTATCCCCGCTCAACTATATGGTTAAACAGCTAATTGGAGTAGGTGATTAGAGGCCGGGAGACCATAATCATATAATTAACCCTGTAAATCAGTAACTTGATAACTTAAATGTCACGACCTAGACCGTCGTGACTGGCACCCATACTAACCCTCCGGTGGGAGAACCATTATTACAACCGAACTAAGCAACTAAATCAAAATACTACGCATTTAAAGATACAAAAGCAAGTTTAAATGACAATAAAAATGGAGTCCCCATAAACTCCAAAGGTTCAACTAAAACAACGAAACATAACTAATGCAGAAATTCAACATTTAGAACCTGAAAGTCATTGTACCAATCTGATTAACTAACAAGTCTAAGAAAAAGGGGCACAACCCCGAAAACTAAACAAAATACCCTAAACAAATAGTCTGAGTCCGAAAAGAGTGGACTTAAACAAGAGAGATCCATGACAGCCTGAAAGAATTGGCTCACCCTTGAATCCGGTCATGCTCAATAGTCACGTAACTGAGGTCTGTCAGTAGCCACCTGAAGATGCCTTGTACTCGACAAGAAAAGAGCAAGTGCAATATCAGTACACAAAACAACGATGTACTGGTAGGATCACGCGGTTACTCCAGTCAGCGAAATACAAACAAGTAATTACAACACAACAAACACACATATACATGATGCATAATTCAATTATCATTTTAGGAGCAATGTGCAATTCCACAGTACCAATAACAAGTAGATACAACAGTTTTAATGGTTCTCTCATGGAACCCACACCCAAACTGTTAGTGTGTCGGAACATGACACCCCATCCAATATATATGTATCGGAACGTGACACCCAGTCCAATATATATGTCGGAACGTGACACTCGATCTAGTCAACACAATCACAGTCACAGTCACAATCACACCCATAATGAATAGTGACATAGTAACACAGTCAAGCAATGATTTCATGGCATGTAATTGTTCATACATATTCATTTCATTAGATTTGGTTCATGTTTCCCTATTCACATACATGCATGCATACAATGGATAAATTAACAAGCATATATAACACGAATGGAAGTCAAACCATCACCTACCTCGAAATCAAGCCTGAATACTCCTAAGATACTTGAGTTTTCCATTTCCGAAGTCTTTCAGCTTGTTCTTGGTCTAAAACAAGTAATTAATGCAAGGATCAACAAACAAGGCCTAATTTACCCGGGTTGTAACAAAATATTAACCCAAGGCCAAACCCCTGATCCTAATGCTCAATTAGGGATTTTCCCACCATTAACTTCAGGCCAAAATCCTCCCCCAACGATAATTAACGAGGATTGTAAGTTCTAAGAATCGAAATACGGATTAGGGGAGTAATTAACTTACCTTTAGTGTGAGAATTCGTGGGAATCTAATAATAAACTGCCCTGGGTCGTCTCTTAGCTCTTAAGAACGAAGTTTTGTAGAAAATAACGTTTTTGGGGTTTTTCTCCGATTTATGTCGCGACTGTCCCGCCACAGCGGGACCCATCCCGCCACAACGGCCTCGTCCTGGCGGAATTAACCCTGCTCTAGCGGCTTGCACGGAGACAGAAACTCGAAATTTGAGTTCCAAGCTCCCATTTCGCAACACACCTTCAACCCTTGACGTTCTAAAACTACCCTTTCACGCCAAGAACAATTTCGGGAGTTCTACTCCCTCGAATTCGATTATGTAAAGACGTACATGCTCCTTAACGTCTTGGCTATCCACTCACGTGATCAAACTCAAAATTAAATCCCCCATCCATTACCGGATTACCCTAGACCTAACCTACCTCAGATTTCGTCCAAGTCTGGCCCAGGTGAGAAATTTCCAAGTTACTACTCAGAAGTTTTCTGTCCCGAATTCCTTCCCCATTGGCTTTTTCATAACGACAAGAACAAGTCGTTACAATACAATTTCTATATTAAAATCAGTTTACAGGCAACTACCCCGTTAGAACCTCAATCCACTATTAAAATCACCTCAGAAGTTCTTCAAGAAATAGAAGAAACTATCTTTTAGAAGAAAAAGAAGAGGGGGAGGAAGACAAATTCTATTAGGAAGTAAAGTAAATAATAGTGTACCTCCACTAGTAGTTTTTCTATTTTTCATCAAATAAAATAAATTGCAACATCAAAGCAACGATTTCAATAACAATGAAAGACATTATACTTTTTCTAATCTCATTTTATGTGTTATTATTTGAATTGATACAATATTAAGTTTTTTATCTTTCGAAATTGATGAGCTAAAACAATTTATAAATATTTGTAAGGCTAGCGTTGAGAATTATTTCATGAAAAATAAAAATAAAACTTTTAAAAGTAAATTATTTTTAATTATATTAATATAATATTCTTTTTTGAAGGGACAAAAAAATTTTGGCCTTTTGATCAGAGAATGGTTCCAATAAAGATGAGCACTCCTTCCTATTCATGTCTTCCTTATTAAAATAGATGTTCTTTAATACTTGTTATTTTATAAAATTAATACATAAATAATATTATATTTATATTTTATTCTTGAGAGTTATTAGATTTGAAAATAAATATTTGATCAACATTGAAAAACTAAGTAACTAATTTATATTCATTGGTCAAATTAATTAATCAAAAATAAATTAATTCATTTTCATTGATTGAAAACTTAATTTTAATAGAGCATTAAATAAGCATACAATAATAAGCTTAGCTAACTTTTTAAAGAAGGTAAAATCTAAAATTGTGACAGTTAAATAGAAACGGAGGATCAATAGAGACAAGACATTCAACACCAAAACAAAATAATTTAGATCATGTGCACTCATATGAACCTTATGTGTAAGGTACAACTAGTACTAGTTGTATGAGGAGATTATTTTTTTGATATTATATTATGATGCATGGGACCTATGCTTTATTTTTCTTGTTGGCCTTTGTTTCTTTTCTTACTTTTCTCTTTCCTTTTTTTTTCCTTTCTATTTTTTGTTTTCTCTAAATCTAATTTGAATTTTTTTTAATTACTCTATCAATTTGTATAGTGAAAAATAATTTATTTTTTACTTATTTATTTTAAAATAAAATATTTTTAAAAATTATGATTTTTATCATTAAGTAATTACATAATATATTAATAATAAAATTTAAAAATATAATTAATAAAACTAGTTTAGTAAAATAAATTTCTAATACAAATATATGTTACACATTAAATATTTAGAAGTTATTGACATAGAAAGCATGATTCTGATTATTATTATTATTAGGTATTTGACTATACAATATATATATATATATATATTAGAGTTGAAAATAGAATTATGTTTTTTTTTGTAAAAAAATATTTAAAATAATGTTCATGTTAAACTTAAATAACATTTTAAAAGTAAAAAGTAAGTTAAAAAAAACACATTATACCGACATATTTCCAAATTTAAAATATACCTTTAAAAAGAAAAGGCCGTGTTTCAAATTTTCATGGTAAAAAATCAATTTTCAAATAAAGTAAAAATTATTTTATAAATAAATAAATAAATATTTATGTTTAAATGGGTCCTAAAAGTAGAAGTTAAAAAATAATGAAATATGTAGGAATTTTTTTTAAAGTACAATAAATGAAAAATGGTAGGAAAAGAAACAAAAATAATTTTAATGGTCAATTTTTATGGGATGAGTGACCATCCAAAGAATTAACTTGAAATTTTTTATTCTCATAACCTTTAATTATAAAATTAAAAAAATTAAAATTTGAAAAACATTTTCTGTTAAAATATATAAATAAAGAATAATTATTATTTTCATTCAAACAAACTAAGTTAGTAATTAAATTGATTTCCGAATAGAACTTGAAAAAAAATCTAGAAAAAACGAGCAAAGAGAGAGAGAGTAGGTGTCACGACCCAGACCGTCGTGATTGACACCCACACTAACCCTCCGGTGGGAGAACCATTACTACAACCCAAACTAAACAACTCAACCAAAAACTAAGACATTTAAAGATACGAAAGCAGGTTTAAATGCATAAATTATATAGAGTTCCCATAAACTCCAAAGTTTTAATTAAACTAGCCAAACTAATGCGGAAGAAAAACCCCTAGAACCTGAAAGTCATTGTACCAAAACTCTACTAACGACAAGTCTAAGAACAAGGAGTACAACCCCGAAACTAAACAAACACCTTAAACAAATAGTCTGAGTCCGAAAAGAGTGGACTTAAACAAGAGAGATCCATGGCAGCCTCAAAGAACTGGCTAATCCTTGAATCTGGTCACGCTCAATAGTCACCTAGCTGAGGTCTATCAATAGTCGTCTGAAGATGCCCTGTACTCAACAAAGAAAGAGCAAGTGCAGTATCAATACACAACCACAGTGTACTGGTAGGATCACGCGGCTATCCCAATAAGTGAAACACATGCAAGTAACCACAACATTATAAAACAGACATATATCGAACATATACAATATTAGTCATCTTTTCAGGATCAATGTAGCATTGCATGTTCTCAATAATACACATTGGTTATCATTTTAGAGCAACATACAGTCTTCCAATATCAATGTAATCATCACAGGTAGATACACAACACAATTTAATGGTCCTCTCACGGTACTCAATTCAATGGTCCTCTCATGGAACCCATACCCAAATTGTTAGTGTGCCAGACCGTGACCCATGTTCTAATGTTTATGCAGATACGTGGCAACAGATCTAAGTTAGTATGTCGGATCGTGACACCCGTTCCAATGTTTATGCCGGTACGTGGCAACCGATCCTAGTTAGTGTGTCGGATCGTGACACCCGATCCATTCAACAAGCCACAATCACAATCACAAGTACATTCTCATAATCATACAATCATGTCACGATTCATGGCATTCAATTATTCAATTATCCTCATTCACGATTAGTGTGATCAATAATGCAACATTCGCATACATACATGCATTATAATGAAGCAAATACAAACATATATCACACAACATGAAATCACAACCATCACCTACCTCGAATCCAAGCTTGAATCCCCTAAGGCACTTGAATCTTCCCTTTCCGGATTCTTTCCGCTTGTTCGTGGTCTAAAAACATACAATTAACGCAAAGATCAATAAATGAGGCCTAATTACCCGAATTATAATAAACATTATCAACCTTAGGCCAACCCAAGATCCCAATACCTAAATTAAGGATTTTTCCACCTTAATTTCCAGATCAAAACCCTCCCCCATCGATAATTACCCGCTCGATTACATTTTACGGATCGAAAAACGGATTCGGGGAGTTAAAACCTTACCTTTAGCCTCAAGAATGGTGAAAAATGGTCAAGAAAACACATAGGGTCTTCTCCTAGCTCTCAAAGTCAAAAAGTGCAAAATAAAATATTTTTGGGTTTATTTCCGACTTAAGTCGCGACTGGCCCGCTATGGCAGCACCCATCCCGCCACAGCGGCCCCGCCCTGGTGGAATAAATCCCATCATGGCGGCTTACACGGAGACAGAATATCGTAATTAGAGTCTCAAACCCACATTTCACAACACACCTTCATCCCATGACACTCAGAAGCTACCCGTTCACACTAAGATCAGTTTTGGGAGTTGTACTTAGCCGAATTCAATTTTGTAAAGTCGTACGGGTTACTTAACGTCTTAGCTATCTACTCATGTAATCAAAATCATAATTAGATCACCCAATTGCTACCAGATTTCCCTAGACTTTACTGACTCCAATTTCATCCAAATCTGGACTAGGCTAGGAAATCCCAAGTTACTACCAAAAAGTTTTATGACCCCAATTCTTTCTCCATTGGCTTTTTCCTAACGACGGAATCAAGTTGTTACAATAGATACCAATTTACCCATCACTCGTCCCCGAGTGACAAACTAGGAGAAAAGGGCTAAAGCTAGAGTAGTATCTGAATCATCGAATAGCTGGGGATACTTGTCCCGCATACTTTTTCTGTCGACTCTGGGCTGTTAGAAGCTTAGCTTAGATGCTTCTCACCTTATCTTGAATGTCTTTCACCAAATCAAACCCCAAAGGTTTCACATCTCCAACCTCAAACCAACCAATTGAATACTTACACATCTTCACATTCAATGCCTCAATGAAGTCGTCTCAATACTCGAGTGATAAATATTGTTGTATGTAAACTTAAGTAACAACAAAAGCGATTCCCAACAACCACCAAAGTTAATCATACACACGTCTGCAACATGTTATCAAGGACCTTGACACAATCATTCGGACGAATCCTTTAACACTTAAGCATGATGAAATTCCAAATCAATAATTGCTACAATTAGAAATGAACCTGAACCAACCAACACACACTCATAATACCCAAACAATCACAGTTCTTAACAACATCTCCATCCCACAACATAAATTCCCATGAGCTTAAGTTATAACAAATTTGATCTTTAAAAATCAGATACTCATCTAGGGATATGTCCAAGCATACAAACCCTCCAACAACACTATTGAAATGATAGATTTAGTAATTGTAGATTACCTCTTAAGAACAGTAGAATTGGATCCAACGATCCCCACATTGAACCACATATAATCGATACATGACCTCGACGACTAGAGGAATATGAAGATTGTCGGACAATCATAAATACGCATGGTAACTCTTCTATGAATTCTCATAAGCAAGGTGGTACATGTAGAACTATCAAAATACTTTAACAACTCCAAGACAACACCAATTATGTCATTCGAAATAACCAAATCTTCCTAATCTTCCCACTCAATCAAGAGAACATTGCAGGATTTGGTACCCCTGATCCACCAATAGGGATCTACCCGCAAAAGTGAAAACACACGAGAGCATAGCTAGTGAACCATACTCACAATACTAACAACCATCATAAACACTCCGACCATCTACCTTATTATAAACCAACACTTTTTAAATGAAACCTTTCTTAGGTACTTAGCAATCAACAATAATAAACTTTACGTCTCAACCCAGGTGTAAGTCCTTTCACATGCTCAATACCTGATACAATTGATCATTTCTCACCTTGCCAATTCATACCTTGACAAAATATATTACCACGAATGTAGACCTACAATGAAAAATCTAAATTGTAAATTCAACCGTATAATACAATCCCCTTATCTATCAACATTAGCTTGTACCTTGAAGATTCTTTTGAATTCATATTTCTTCGCTTATCATTGGTCGCATCTCCATCGATCTTACAATATCCTTCGCTAAAATTCAATCGTACTCATTACTAAACTCAAAAATAAAACCAAAGCACTTATCATCACACTCGACCTAATGTCTGTACACTCATTTTTCGAGTCTTTTTCAATGGTTTTTAACCAATCTGATGGACCCGTGACACTATTACCATAGCCACAACAAAATGACTAAAATGTCACATCTCTGAACCCAATTGTCTACCCCTCTGAAGATACCTCTTTATCCTTTGCAATCAAATAAAAATATTCTTGCTCTCACCTTTCTCTAAAGGCTGATTTACATCCCACTATTTTTCTTCATTATGATTCTAGCTCTTTAAAATTCTATTTGAGTGGTGTCCAACCATCTCTTAAAACTTTCCATACAATCACGTTACTCACCAAATATTAGAAAATCACAACCTTAGATACTCGCAAGTCGTTAGTACTGTATAAATTTTTCTTAACCAACAATCTTATTATATATTTGCATCCCGTCACAACCCACCACAAAATTTTATTACTATTACGTTCAGTCAACCTTGACTATTACTACGAAGTCAACCTTTTCATTAGCACGACGCCTCAAATTCAGGTAAACTCAGCAAACTCAAAGGACTAACCCAATTTTATATGCACTTTCTTACTAAAATTTTCAATTTCCTTCCCCCAATAGACTCAATGGGACTTTCTTTATCCATAAGCTTGTCATTCCGATATCAATCCACCCTTTATGACTTAAAATTAAATCACTGGTCCTCGTACTACCCTCCTTCTTCTTAAGAAATAAGACAGGAGCACCTCACGGGGAAGCACTAGGAAGGATGAAAACTTTATCAAGAAGACCTTGGATTTGAGCTTTAAGCTTTTGCTAAATTTTTCCAAGTCATGCGATAATGAGGAATGGAGATGGGGAGAGTGCCAGTTTCCAAGTCAATACGGAAATCTATATTTCTATCCGGAGGCATACCAGGCAAATCAATAGGAAATACTTCTCTAAATTCTGACACCACATGAAATAGATTCAATAGATGGAGACTCAACCTCAACATCCCGAATATGAGCTAAATAAGCCAAACAATCCTGCCCTACCAGTTTCCTATCCCGCACGAAAGATATGACCTTAGCTGACTTAGGCTTGTACCTCCTTCCCACTCTAACCTTTTCCTATCTGGAATCTCTAGAGTTACCGACTTAGCATTACCATTAAGCACAACATAATAGGGGGACAACCAAGTCATGGCTAAAATTATATCAAGTCAGTTATATCCAGCATAACCAAATCAACCCAAATCTGAAAATCCATAACACAACAGGACAAGACGATATACATGGGTGACTATGACTGACTCTTCAACTGGGGTAGAAACATGGATGGGGGCATCAAGTATATCACAAATCATATAAAATTCGGAGGTAAATCGCACGAACACATAAGAAAAAGCAGAACCCGGATCAAACAAAACATTAGCCATCCGATCACAAACAATAATAGTACTTGTGATTGCTGCATCAGACCCTCAGTCTCGGTATTGCCCGAAAAGAGATAAAATTGAGCCCTGTCATCTTGAAGGGCAACCTCCTTGCCTGGATGAACTGCTCCTCTACCCGCATTACCATTTCCCCGACCTCCATGGCCTTGCTGATTTCCTTCTCATACACCCAGACTCTCTACAATTTTAACTCACTTAATAACTTAACCAAGTAAGCATTGTTGCTATTGTATTAGTCGTATCATGAGTCTCTTTGATATACCATCAATCTAGGAAAACATAGCATAACTTCTAACCTCAATTGGCACAACTTAATTTCATCATTCACTAACAACCCATACATGTTATGACAACAATACTAAATACATTTTCCAAAGTAATTGTGTTTATTATCTAATTATCTCTTACCAAAACTTCTTGAATGTTGTCACCTATAAACTTGAATCTGCAAATCTGACCTTAATTGTCACGCCCCGAGACTACCCCCGAGACGCGGACACGGGACCTAGGACCACAAGTGATCCCAAGCTAACCCTGCTGGCATGATCATGAGCATACTAAAGATAATAAACTGATGCGGAAGCTAAATCATAATTAAAATGAAAAG
>JAJOOO010013501.1:0-23194 GCA_029582685.1 Solanum piurae | reverse complement strand
TAATAGAACAATACATGAATGATGACTCCACAAGTATAAATAAGAGAGAATAAAGCAGTAAACACTTTCAAGTATAACATAACTAAAGAGGAAAAGGAGTGTATGTGTGAGGAAAAAGCCCAAAAGTATCCAAAAATTGAAGAGTACAAAGCTGTGAAAGTGAAAGCGTAAACAATAGAGAAAAGAGAAACCCAGAAACCCTTGAAACCAGAAGCTTCGAAGCGCTGAAAGTGTGAAAGCGACTTTTGCGGTTTTGAGGGGTTCTGGTGGTTCGATGATGAATATAGTGCAATAGACAAATACATGGAATTATAGAGATTTATCAGTTGTTTTACATTGACGTGCAATTGAATTTTTTGACCGATTTGTGATACTACCATAAAAAATGTGAAATGATATTTGGGGTCTCTTGGTTGGTAAGTTTTACCTAGTTTTCTCTTGCTGAGCATGCAAATCTTTGATTGTACTTCTATCGACGGAGGAGAAATTAGGAATCGGAGAAAGTTAGGTTAACTGATGAAGAAATAGCTGCGCAGCGCATCCGAAGCAAACAAAAATCTGCAGGAAACTTTCACAGAGAAATTGAAACTGTGCAGACAAACAAAAGAGGGTGAGGAAGAGATGGATTGGCCATTGAAGAGTTCAGATGTAGCAAGAACAATAGACCGAGCTTAGTAAAGAGGCGAGAAAATACCCTTACCAAATAGTGAGATGCTAGTAGGAAAGTTCTAGAGAAAGCGAAAGGAAAATGAGACAGGTGTTTATTGATGAATGAAAAATGGGCAAATGAATGTACAATTAGTACTACCTTTGGTACAATAAAATGATGCAGTGTTGGTCCTTTTTAAGTCCCACTTCTAAATAAGAGTAATATTAGAAGAGAGAGTTTGAGACACTTTCAACATGGCTGTTTTTTGTCATATTTAGAAAGCTTAAGGGCAATTTGGTCATTGCCCCTTGCTTATTTCGAAGGGACGCAACAAAATTGCAAGATAAACTTGCTTACAAAATGTGTACTTCTTGCTTTGTTATTTGGACCTCAGCAAAAGCTCTTTAAAAAGTCTATTATTTGCTATTTATTTACAAACCATGCCTGCCATTAAAGAATATGATGGGTCCTACTTTTTTGTTTTTTCATCAATGTGATAAGACATGGGTCCCGCTAAATATTAAGTACTTATTATTTTTTTACTGTCATAAATAAATATTCTCCTTATTTAATTTTATTTGTCTGTTATTTAAGAATATTTTTTTTATCTATTCATTTTCACATTTTAAGAAATATGATTTTTTTTAATCCATATTTTTGCTTTCAGCATTAATTACTTATTATTTCTCAAATTATTTTTCAAGATTTAAATACTATTAAAGATAAATCAATAAAAATAGTGTGGTAAATAGTTATATCAATTATTATTTTCTAAATTGGTCTGTCAAATTCAAATATGACAAGTAAAAATGGATAAATAAATAAAGTAATACATGTTATTAGCTCTTATATTAAAAATATTTTCTTTTATTGCACTTGTTATTGTGATAAATTAAGAAAATTAATTATTTTCAAGTAATTATCTGAAATACTAATAGTTAATTCAAAATTTTGCAATATAATTAATGGTTTCAACATGTCAGTTTTTGATCATTAAATGAAAAGATTGTGGATATTATATTTTTTAAAATATTTTTTAATATCAGCTTGCTTGAAAAAAATTGTTATTTCTATTTTGTCATGTGAACTGTATCAACAATTTTTTTTAATTTAAAAAATCACTCTTTTCAATTAAATTATACATTATGCCTTACCCAGTATTGAAATGCATTAAATTTGTAGGGCCATTGAACATTCTAATTCGACAAATGTACAAGATGCTCAACTCTCTTTTTTTTTCCTTTTTGTTTTAATGATTTTTTTTAAAAAAAATAAATAAAATGAAAATGGTTATTCTAATGTCTTCCATATAATTTCTCATTTGAATCACATGAAAAGTAAATAATTTCATCATTATACTTTTCATTTGAAAAGTCAGAGTATTATCACTGTTAAATTTAGTATTCCTTAAATTTAATATAATTAGGTCGTTTACAAAAATGATAATATATATTAATTAAAATTAAATAAATATTATATATTTTTAATTTTGTTCTTATACCAAAATTTACTTTTATTTTACCAAATTAAGAGAAATTTATTTATTTTTTCTTAATATTGACTTTATGATTAAGTAACTATATTATATACTAATAGTCAAATTTAACTTTCAATGCATAATTAATAAAATTAATATATGATAAATAAATTTCTAATAAATATTTTCTTATGAGTTATGTCAAGTCAATATGGACCAAGTAAAACGAAATTCAAAGAGATATTTATTAAGTCGGGTTCATAACTATATGTTTCAATGTACACGATTTTAATAAAATAAAATCTTTAAAGTTAAATGATAATTTTTTGAAATTGAAATTGAAATTAGAAAAACATATAGAATGATTTTATAGAAAAAATAATATCATATAAAATTAAATGAAAAGGATAATAAATTCAACTTTTACCATGATAAGGTTGAAAAATATCTTACTCTTGCTATATTCCTTAAATAATTAAGAGTTTAGACTTTAGTTAGGATATTAACAGTTCTTCATTTTTATTTGAAAAATAAATAAATATACATATTTATCTTAATATTTGTTGTTTTAACAAAGATATATATTAACAATTTCAATTTTTTATAACATTGGGCCCGTGTCACGGGGCCACTCCTAGATAATTGAGAGTCTAAAATTAAATTAATTAGTAGAGTATGCACATTTTTTTTATCCTAATTGTTATTTTAACAATGATATATCAATAATAAATTTTAAATATAATTAATAAAATTATTCCGTAATATATTTTTGGTAAAAAAACTAAAAATAAGAACCTTGACGACTATTGAAAAAAATGTATCATCTTTCGCTAATATATAATAGTAATACTCTATATGTGTATAAAGTGTTGCTTTAAGTATCATCTTTCGCTTATATATATGATTAATAATTACTTAGGATGTGCTTGTTAAGATTAAAAATATTATTTTAGAAATGATTTCTAGAAAAATAAATATGTTTCTTACTTATATTCTTGTTTTTGATAGGCTAGCAAAAAATATTATTCTAAAAACATTTTTATATAATTTAGACCAGGGGCGGCTCTAATAAATTGGTGGCTTAAAGCCAAATCTGAATGGAGGCTTTAAATTCGAATATTTTTTTTTTATGAAATTTATTATAGCCAATTATTTAATCTTTCTTGAGACATAGTACTCATAATTTATCAAACTTCTATTACTTCTTTGCTCTCTTATGAAAAGTTTATATTTTCTATAAATAATCCTCGATATTTAAAAAAAAAATATGTATAACATACTATTTTATTTTTAAATGAGGCCCCTCAAATTTTGGGGCCTAAGGTGATTGCTTTTTTTCCAAAGGTATAGAGCCGCCACTGATTTAGACAAATATTATAAGAGGTGAAGGTAGAGGGTAGGGATGTGTGTGGTGGAGGGGAAGAAGATGGGGGAGAGCTCCATATTATAGGGTAAAGATGAGGTGTGGTTGAAAACTGAGGAAGACATTATCAATGTGAATATCATGTGTAACTTTTTTTTCATACGTCTATTATAGAAATTATTTCCTCATTTTAAAAGGGAAAAAAATAAATTCTAGAGAAAATATATTGCAAAGATTTTAACCGATCAAATATAGAAAAATTAACATTTTACATAACGAACACACCCTTAGATCCATCAAATTTCTTTTCTCCAATTTCACGTAAAAACAAACTTAACAAAAAAAAAGAATAATAATTAATAATATTGGGCCCGTGCTGGCACGGGCCATTGCTTTCTAGTATATATATATATGTGTGTGTGTGTTACTTATGCTAATGTTATTCCTGCCAGGGGATATTTTTTGAATAAATTATGGATCTGTTTATACGGAAGAGGAGGAATAATTAATTTAAAAATATATTTATCACATATTTGATTAAAATAAAATCGCAAAATTATTTATTTCGTATTTATAGTGTTATTTTTATTTCAATACGATAATAATTTTACAATAATTAATCTCATAATAACTTGTTCTTCGATCAAACGAGCTTTTTTATCCGCTTCTCATATTCCATCCCAAATGGAGGCCATTTCTTGTCTGGTCTACTTGTCGTTTCCAAATCATTTTAAATTTTAATGACATCTTGAGTAGAGCCGTCAAAACGGGCCAGCCCAGCCCTACCCCGCCCAAGCCCCGCGGGCCAAAGAATTTGATGGGCTGGGGCGGGCCAGCCCTTCATTTCAAAGGGCTGTAAAATGGTCAACCCGGCCCAACCCCAGAAGGGTCAAGGGCTGGGGCTGGCCAACCTTTTTTATTTTTATGTCAAATCAATGTCACAAACAGTAACATTGTTTCAATAATTCTAAATAAATTAAAAAATCTAGCAATAAATATTTCAAGAAAAAAAAAAAATCTCTTAAGTAAATAATATCTGAAAAACAAACTAGTAAACTAAAGAACACTTCTGACTAAAACTTTAGTTAGCAATACATAATTACTTAAAGTTTAGTTAAATGAAATCCAGAAAATTGTTACATGCGTGAAAATTGTCCAATGTCATAGCAGAAAGGAGACGGCAATAAAATTATAAGAGTAAAGAGACAGAGAGTTGTAGTTCAAGAATTTAGATATTAGGGTTTAGGGACTTAAGTTTTAAAGAGTAATGGCTTTAGCATTTATAGGACTTTAGCCTTTTAAATCGTGAAAGCCTTTTAAATCTTCACGTACTAGTAGACTAGTAGTACTAATCTACTATTGCCGTATAGGTTAGAGGTTACATTTAGGTTTTCTAATTTTTTTTTTTTTTTTTTTTAATATTTATTTTAATTAAAATTAAATAATTTGGCCCATGAGCCAACCTCAGCCCGGCCCGATCAAGCCTCAAGGGCTAAGGGCCTAAAAGGGCTGGGCTTATAAGCCCCGATTTTAAACGGGCTTGAAAAATCATACCCCAATCCTGTCCCAATAACGGGTTAGGTCGGGCCGGCCCATGAGCTAAGCCCTTTTTGACGACTCTAGTCTTGAGATGTATTTTTAATTTTTTATTTTAAGGAGGAGATAAAATATAAAATCTATTGTGACTGTGAAATATATCTTTAATTTTTCAAATCAAATTTTAGGCAAAAAAATGAAAAAGGAGGAAAGAAAAACACAATAGAGTAAAAGTTAATAAAGAGACTTTTTTTAATTTTCTTTATAGACAACATAAAGGGAAACAAATGAGGAAAAACATAAAACTTGGCTTACAAGACGTGTCACAACATCTCTCCACAAACTTGAATTATATAATATATAAATTTTTCTTTAGAAATTTATTTACGCTTCAAAGCAACAAATAATTGACATGATCTTTCATAATTAGCTTTCATCCATGCTGAAATTTCTTCACTTTTTAGTATAGTCCTTTCACATGCCTCTTTTGCTATTTCACTTCCAAAATGATTGATTAAAAGTCCTTCTAAAACAGCTCTTAGGTTTATCATTAAAGTCTTTGCATTAGCCTCATCCACAAGCTTTGATTTGGGATATGTTAACTCTATTTTCTCAATGCTAAAACAATCATTTTTCTTCACCACTTTAGTCATGTCTTCAACAGATGGAAAATACATTGGCAAATTGAATGAGTCAACTAAAGACTCATCTAACTTTCCCTGTGGAAAAAAATAATCTCAATTACATTTATTACTTGTATATGTTTAATAATATTCTGAACACATATATAAGGTCTGAGCTAAAGATATACTTACAAACTTATCTTCTTAAATATCATGTCATGACTTAGCATACTAGTGACGGTATAAGATAAAAAGATAATAACCAGACGCGAGATATGCTATTTATGTATTTTAAATGAATTTCTTATAACAAATATAATATTGAATCTGAGCCAATGTTATGTCAAACCCATAACTTTAATATAATGGCAAGTCCACCCTTGCCTTTAGGTTAGCCTATGGAGTAATTTTTTTTAAAAGTGACGATATATATAACTTAAACTCAAAATATTTACTTACCTCATTCACCAAATCCGTAAGACTAGAGCCAAAGAATTTCATGAGACGTACATAGCTTGAAAATGGTGTAATAAGCACCATCATTCCTCCATGAACAATTTCCCCAGCTCTTGCATTAAAGAACATTTCCATGTCCTTTTCAAATTGAGAAAAATAAGCATTCACTATTTCAACATTTGATGCACCTATATAATGAATCAATCCTTTATTCCATGATGGGGATTTCTCATCTAATAACTCTTTTGGAATCTTGGATAACCAATGAATAGAACAAGAAGAATGTGCAAAATGTATAGATCGCAATGGAAATAATCTATGATGAAAAGATCCTGGAACTCCAAATGCATAGTAAGATCGATCAATGGGGAGTGATTGAAAGAGGGTATTGAAATCATTGGTGACATGATCATTGAAAAATACTTGGATTTCAAGATTGTTATTAGTGGAATTTGTCATGATTTGGGACAAGTACTTGTCCTTTAGAGCTTCTACAACATGTTGCATTGCAATTAAAGTGTTTGTTCCAACCGATCGAACATCCAAACTCCGCAATACATAATGTGTTTGAAGAAGATAACATGATTTTGATGTCAAACTTTCCTATAATTGCATCTCTCACCATCTCCTTTGAGCCCTCTAACACTTCTCTCTGCATGCAATTACAACAATAA
Source organism: Solanum piurae (assembly GCA_029582685.1). Lineage (NCBI taxonomy): Eukaryota > Viridiplantae > Streptophyta > Magnoliopsida > Solanales > Solanaceae > Solanum > Solanum piurae. The sequence continues at coordinate 16,416 of JAJOOO010013501.1, read as the reverse complement.
CAACGATATAATCAGTGCAATCTAACGAGATAGTTTGAAACGAAAGGAGTATATATATAATTAATCCAAATTCAAAATTGTATATAATATTAATATGTACCGCCAATTGTGAGTTTTTGGAGAAGCTGTAAGGACCATCACCAGCATTCATGGGAAAAGATGTTGTCATTTTGGCTAATGCTAATTAATAATATGCTTAATAATCTTTTTTCTTTGAGTTTTTCTTGCTCAATGTTTTCTCCACTCATGCATGCATGTTCTTATATATGTGATTTTTTTGCATTGTTCAAATAAGGATTTGTTTGGCAAGGAAAAGCCAAAGAAGAAAAAATCTCAAAAGAACACGTTTGATTTTACAATATTTGATGTCATCCATGACATCTAGGGCTTCTTATTGTATAGGTGATAAAAAGGCGTTTCAATAAAATGATCGTATGCATATGTAGTCTATCGATATTGTATAAATGGTTCTGTAATGTATCAATACTATATAAATAATATAAAGTTGTGTGTATATATATAACTATGTATATATAATATTTATACATTACAACAATAATTAATATTAGACTAATAGTTAATATTTCTAGTACATTATCACCTTATATCTTGATCATATTTGTGTGGTTTACATTGTTATTGGAGTGTTTTGATCTTATTAGATGTTTTTATGTAAATTGGCACGAGGAAAATTGAAGCCAACGAAGCCAAAAAGAGACCAGCTCTACCCACACATCACATTTAATCACGTATTAGGGTAGAAGGTAGGGACAAATTCACATAGAGCTTTGTGAGTGCTCGAGCATTCATTGAACTCTATATAGGTATATAAAAAATATGAAAAAAAACCAATATAATTAATTAGTAAGCACCCAATAAATAATTGTTGCATGTGGCTCGTTGATTAATATAAGTGGGTACTGAAGCTATCTTTTTTTTTTTGTTTTGTTTTCCATCGGGTGTTTGATATTTATATTGGAGCCCGACTAAATCCAGATTCACACCGAGGAGTCTCACATTGGAGACTCGAACCCGAGGCTTGTGGTTAAGGATGAAGGAATACTTACCACTCCACCACAACCCTTATTGGTAGGTTTCTATTTTCTTCCCTTACTTATAGGCTTCTATTATTGCCCCCTAATTCTAAGCTTCAATTTTCTTTCCTTAATTTAGGCTTCTAGTTTCTCTTTAACAATTTCTAAAACAATATGTGAAACTACAAGTTTAAAATTAGCAATAATTATTGTTATTTATTTTAATTACAATATATGGAAAAATTGTTGAGTACAAACTTTAATTTTTTGAATTACATGTTCCACCTTTTCTCCATGGAATCAAAAAATTTCTCATCCAAACTACATAATATGTATTTTTTTTTGTATATCTATAAAGGTTTTTAATTCGCTATGTAAAGCATAATAAGATATTGACAAGCTGTGTAAGCAATGTTATTTTTACTCACTTTAATTTCAAAGTACGAAAAGTCGTTGAGTACATTCTAATTTGTGACTCGAGGTCTTGTTTTCTGATAGTAATATAAATATAGCTTTCTCATTAACTTTTTTCACGATGGTAACAATTTTATGTTAAAAAAGTGAACCATCCACTACCTTCAGATTCTGAATCTACCACTGTCACTAGAAGGATAGTAAGAGTGTAGTGTTTTCATGGTTATGGTGGGTCATTACCATTATACTAGTATTATTGTAGTACTTATTTTTGATGTTTTGATTATCACACTATTTTGTGTTGCTTAACTATAATTTCATCATTATTTCCGTCTCTTTTGTATCTGGATTTGCTGCATTGAGTTCAGAGTCTTTCAAAAATATAACATCTTTATCTATATGAAATAATGATAAAGTCTATGTATATGCTGCTCTTCTCAAATTTCACTTATAATTTTTTATTAAGTACATTATTATTGTTATTGTGTATGGACTCTTCAAACTTCAAAGTCATGTTACAGTTGAAATTAGGATAAGTGCAATATAAGAAGAAAGCAAATATCTCCCATAGTCCAATAACCAAAAGTTATAATCCACACATTTTTTCATTCATTATTATTCATCATACAAAAATAAGCATGCATTAATGATAACTAGTATGTGAACCAAATAAGTCGATAAGAATGGATATAAATCTAATCCACTAGGTAAATGGAAATGCTCCACACAATATGCATGACACATTTAATTGTCTAAAATTAGGAAATATCCAATCATAGTATGGACCTTTCAAAATTCAAATTCATGATAGAAAAGTCCAAGTCATGTAATAATTGATATAAGGATTAGTGCAAATAAATTGTAATATAAGAAGAAAACAAATATATCTCCAATAATTCAAAGTTATAATTATTCACACAATTCCATATACTGATAATCAATAAAGCTGGCTATCAGCCCTACTTTACTTTTCATTTCCATGAAAAAGGAAAAAATTTCATGGAATATCTTATTTTGGTTGCTTTATTTAAGTAATTTTTTGTATGAATATTCATTATTAGATAATTTTTAGTTGAACATGTTTGATTCTTCTGTTTATGTGTTCAGATATATATATGACTGAAATTAAAGTTAATTTTAGCATAGGTTTATAATTGAGCGCAGAAATATACGAAAAGATTTAAAAAGTGTTAAATAAATTTATTAGATTTGTTGTTATATATTAACATATTGTGGAGTATGTTTTTTTTTTTATGATAAATGAAATTTATATTTTAAATTTGAGCTTATTTTAAGTAAATTGAATGTTGAGTTATGTGTTGAATTGTTGAAATTTGAAGAATAAATTACAATTTATTGTTTAGACACATATGTCTAAAATTTCAGCCGATTTTTACATGTATTTCAGTTATGTATAACCGATGTGCAAACATACATGAAAAGATTCAGGCATTCTAAACATATATCAGGTGAAAATTTCTGATGTTTAGCCTTTATAGGACCTCAATATCAAAAGTAAATGTCTGAAGTTATCAAGCTGAACTAAATCATGAAATAAGTATAGTTAAATGGCGACCCTAAAGGGGATACTCATGCATTTCACAATGTAAGAATAGTTTTGTTGGGTTGATAGACTCAAATATATTATTAGCATGGTGTGATATCGTCTGCTTTGAATCAAATGTAGACGTACTTTCATAAAATGTCTCACACCATGCATTAAGAGATCCTAATGCACCTTATATGTAGCTTCCCAATTTTTTTTACTATCACTGTGGAACTTTATTCCCACTCAACAATCTCCCTCTCAAACTAAGTTTCACGTGGCTCATCACCATGATTCATGGGTCAATTTTCAAAATATATTATGTCTTTCCACATCATTTGAGGATTGTGGCAATGGAAGCCAACAACTAGCTTCTTCTAATTGTATGTGTATGTCTCTAAGATCATAAGAGGAAGTTAATCGATCCCCACACCATCATCTGCCTTCATCATGTACTCATAATCTTGCTAAACCTAGACTATGATGTCAATTGTTGGGCTGATAGTCCTAAAAATACTCTTAACATGGTGTGATATTATCAATTTTGAGTCAAATTCACACAGTTTCCTACGAAAAGCCTCACACTATCAAGAGATCTTGCGCTTTATATGTGTAGCTTTTCAATCTTTTCAGCTAGAAATTTTATTTACATACCCAACATAAGTAGTTGGCGAAAACATAACTTCATTGTATAATTTTTTAATGCGTATAAAATTTATTATTCCACATTAAGTAAAACTTCTTATATTAATCCTTATCATACTAGTTAGATTATTAGTTTTTTTTTTATCTTGATAATTAAAGTTAGGTATCAAATTAAACTTTAAATAATAGTTAAGATAATTACGCGTAATTCTCTCAAATTTTAGTACTATTGTTAATATTTTGTCATTTATAGTTCTTTAAAACGAGTAATTTAAGGTGATGTTTTTGGCTGCACAGGCATCCAAATTAATTTTCCATTTTTATAAGTGTAAAACAACTCAATTTTGAATAATAATGGAACAAAATTGATTATTTTTACCATAAAATAAAAATATTTAATTTGTACATCTTATACTTGTGGTAATGGGTTTGAGCCCCCAAAATGAGCATCTCTATTGTTGTTCTTCTATTTTTTTCCCTTTACCATTCAAAATTCTTGGATCATATTTTGGTAATATATATTATTTAAAATAAAAATGACTTTGCTAAAATAAAAATAAAATGAAAAAAAAATCAAATTCTCTTTTATTCAGGTTCCACCCAAATCCATATTAGTTTTTGTATCTTATATATATATATACTAGATACAAAATCCGGGCCCAATATATATTATTTTATAATTTATTTTAATTTTATTGTTGTTAATTATTTTTATAATATTTTAAACATACTTTTTAAATAATATATGTGGCACATGTGATATTTTGAGAGTCCTAATTTGCGAACAACCACAATAAACCTAATATGACTAAACTATCCTTGAACTTAATGGATATTTCCAGAAAGCACACACGTCGACCGAAACGTGTGTGCTTATTCCCTTATATATTAGTAGTGGAAATGGAAAGAAAAAGAGCAAGAAATTAAAGGGAGGCCAATTAAAAAAACACTAACAAAGAAACTATATAATTTTCTTTGTAGAGAACATAAAGTGAAACAAAAGAGGAATAATCCCAAAACATTAGGAAAAACACAATACTTGGCCTATGAGATGTCTCACATATTCATAGACCTAAATTATATAATATATAGATTTCTTCATACAAATTTATTTACGCTTCAGAGCGGCAAATAATATGTTTGGTTTCTCGTAATTAACTTTCATCCATGCTGAAATTTCTTCACTTTTGAAAATTGTTCTTACACAAACTTCTTCTGCTATTTTACTTCCAAAATGATTGATTAAAAGCCCTTCTAAAGAAGTTCTTAGGTTTATCATTAAAGTCTTTGCATCAACTTCATCTACAAGCTTTGATTTGGTATATTTCAACTCCATCATCTCAATGCTAAAACAACCATTTTTCTCCACCACTTTAGTCATGTCTTGAGGAGAAGGAAAATACATTGGCAAATTGAATGAATCAACTAGAGATTCATCTAATTTTCCCTGGGGAAAAAAGGAAAGAAACCTCAATTACAAATTTATGTTCCGTCTGTTTCAATTTATATGAATTTTTAAAAAAAATTCTAAATTTGAAAGTGATGTAATTTAAACTTTATATTTATTGCCATACAAATACTAATAATTAATTTTGTAGCCATACAAATATTTTGTCATATTTAATATCATAAGTTCTAAAAGTCTTCATTATTTTTTGTTTTGAAAGCTTTGTGCTTTATCATAGGTTCAGATAAATTGAAACGGGGAAAAGTATATGACATACTAAAATACACTTATAATTTGTTCAAAACATTGACATATAAAATAAAATAGAGATAATTACCTCATTCACCAAATTCATAAGACTAGAACCGAAAAATCTCATGAGACGTATATAACATGAAAATGGTGAAACAAACACCATCATTCCTCCAGGAATAATTTCCTCAGCTCTTGCTTTGAAGAACATTTCCATGTCCTTTTCAAATTGAGCAACATAAGCATTCACAACTTCAATATTTGATGCACCTACATAGTGAATAAATCCCTTATTCCATGCTGGAGATTTTTCATCTAATAATTCTTTTGGAATCTTCGATAACCAATGTATAGCACTAGAAGAATGTGCAAAATGTATTGATCGCGATGGAAATAATCTACCATGAAAAGATCCTGGAGCTCCAAATGCATAGTAGGATCGATCGATAGGTAATGATCGAAAGAGGGTATTGAAATCATTGGTGACATGATCATTGAAGAATATTTGGAATTCAGGATTAATATTATTAGTGGAATCTATGACTTGGTCTTGGTATAAGTACTTGTCCTTTAGAGCTTCTACAACATGTTTCATTGAGCTAAAAGTGTTTGGTCCAACAGAACACCCCAACTCTATAATACGTATTGTGTTTGAAGAAGATAATATGGTCTTGATGTCAAGCTTTTGAATAATTGCATCTCTCACCATCTCCTTTACACCATCTATTATTTCTTTCTGTGTGCAATTATAACAATAAAGTCACATTGATAAAAAAGTTTCAGTTACTTTAGTATGATAACAAAAATATTTATTGATGTTTGTGTAACAACGGATAAAGTTACTTATGTTACTATTATAGTGTGTAAAATATAATCAATTTAGAGTGATATATAGTCGTGTTTTACTGCTATAGTGGATAAGTCGGTAACTAGACACATATAATTGTTGTACGGCTTGTTTGTATAGCATGCCAAAAGTTTTAGCTAATAGCATAAACAACTTTATTTCTTAACTAAATCCAAGCAAACATCATGTTCTATCATGACTCCAATTGAGGCCACCCTAGCCCACTCGTGGGCCTCACCATAGGCAAGATGTTGGTGTTACCCAACAATCCTCCTCCCAACACCTGTCTCATGCATCTTTTTGCTATTGGAAATCGAATCATATGATCTTGGTTGATACCACTTGTAAGAATCTAGTGCTTACCACCATGACAAAAAATATAGCTAATATCAAGGGCACAACTTTATTTCTTAATTAATTCCATCAATTAAGCTCCAATTTTCGATCATAAATCCAACCTAGGCAACGCAACCCCCTCGTGGTCCTCGCCACAAGAAGAAAATTGACATTATCCAACATTATGCTTGATGAATTCTTCATTGAGTTTTACATTTACACTCACAAAATAATTTTTGTACAAGAAAATATGCTTGATATAAGTTGGATTAAAAACAAAAATTAGATAATTTGTTATAATATGTTAAACTAAAATATATGAGATCAATACCTGCAAATGGGAGTTTTTGGAGTAGCTATAAAGACCATCACCAGCATTCATGGGGAAAGATGTTGTCATTTTGGCTTAATGTGTTTTCTCATTCACTCATAATGTGATCTTATATATGTGGATTTTGCACTGTTTAACTCCATGCCACATGAATATATAGTTACATCAGATACATAACTATATGAACATGATTCATAATGAGAATTGAAAGGATGTATCTGAGAGTGGATTGTTGTAATTTTTTAAAATGATAGTAAATTTTAAAAATTATAATATATTAAATTGTATATTTATATAATTTTTCTAATTAATAATACATTAATAAAATATTGAAAACAGAAATTTCGTTCAAGTAATTAACTAATTAATTTCATGTACTGTTATTCGTTATATAACAATTCTTACATTATTATTCATCACATAATAAATCATTCATTGTCAAAAATATGACTAAAAATAAATTAAAAAATCCTATTCATCATGTCAAATTTATAGTAAGTGCAAAAAAGTTGTAAAAGAGAAGAAAACAAATAATAATGTTATTGTCCACCCAATTCAATAAAAGGAAAGGTATAATATATAAGCGTATTTTTTTAAATTTTCCCTCAATTGTTATTTAGGTTCTTCAATTTAGAATCTGTATGAATAAAAACTTTAATTTGTATAAAATTAAATTAATAAATATATATACCCTACTTGAAATAACACACGGTGACACAGAACGTCATACAAACACGAATATCTACTTATATATATAATTAAAAAATATAAATATTCATTAAGATCAAATAGTACATTTATATATCATGTCAAAATTTGGCTATTTGATGCACGTGCCTATACAGAGTTTAACTTTATATGGCCGCCAGTGAGATAATTTTGGTGGCTTAAAAAAAAATTCATAAAAAAGGGATTTTTATCTTGAAAATAAAATATACTGAATAATTTACTAGTATGAAATTTTTTTAATGTCAATTTTATTTAGTATGATTTGGTACTCATAAAGTTCGATTTTGTTATTTTACTGTAACGATCCATTTGATCGTTTTGAGTACTAGAGCTTTTTATTTCATAAAATACTTTTCGATTGATTTTAAATGGATATTTTGGACTATTCGTAATTATAATTATGAAATTAGTGGGGTAATTTTAATAATTTATTTAGTTGGAGGTTAAAAAAAATAATAGGAAAATTAATAGTGGGTCACTTTTACCACTTTATAGTTGGTGTTATATAATAATTAGAGAGTAAATATTCTGTAGAAGGAATAAGGGTTTGAGGCGAGTAAAATGGCGATAGAATCAGGTAAGTTTTCACAAACTCTACGTGCGTTCATATGTTGGATTTGATAAATACATTAAGACGTCATATTATGTATATTGTTGGATATATAGAGAATGATTGATTATAGCTGAAATTTTTGGGTCTAGGCTAGACATAGAATAATATGAGTGTTTATAGACTCGTTAACTTACAAATTATGCATATATACTTGATAGATTGAAAAGGTTCGGAGGCATTGAGGAAATGAAAAGTATTGGAGAAGTAGCTTGCTTGACTTCGGTTCTTCGGTGGAGGTAGGTTATGGTTTATTCTATTTGATAGATAGACTCTTAATAGTGATTGATATGCATTGAATGATATTGTGAAGTTCTCTATGTACTTGATTGTGTGATTGTGTAGCTTGGTTCTGTGATTTGTGATTGGTCTGAAATCCTGAGACCGTGGAATTTATAATCTTGAACCCTCTCTATCGAAGTGATGCCTTGAATAAAGAAGGCTTGATGAAATATTGTTAATGAATTGAAAAGTGGTGATAATAAATGATAAATTAATTATATTATTGGATCGGAGTGTCACGTTCCGACACGGTATAATTGGATCGGAGTGTCACGTCCGACACGGCATTATTGGATCGGAGTGTCACATTCCGATACGGTATAATTGGATCGGAGTGTCACGTTCCGACACAACATTATTGGATCGGAGTGTCACGTTCCGACACGGTATAATTGGATCGGAGTGTCACATTCCGACACGGTAACATTAAAGGAAAAAGATATTGAATTAATTTAATGTACTCAATCTCAAAGAACTCAATTCCCAAATTAGTTTGGTTTGGAGGAATGAGTCCTTATGTCTGATCTTGATATTGTTGACTGATTACGTACTTACTTTAGTGTTGTTGACACTGGTTCATGTGTTTGTTGCTTGCCACCTGCTAAGTGTCATAGTTGATTTTATACTATTATTCATTACATATTAGTTTCTATTTTGGGTTGGTCGATGATATCTACTCAGTACATGTTGCCTTGTACTGAGCCCTATTGGTGTTTTCTTTGTTTTCTTTGTGTGGAGTGCAGCGAGTGTATCAGTGACTTCAACTCACCCTCAGCTCTAGCCAGTCTCCAGCACATTAGGTTCCAGGGTGAGCTACTCATTCCAGCTCGTGTTGGATTCTCTTGGTCATGGCATGATGTCCTTAGTTTTTAGACAAAAACTATTTTATTCATTTATTTTGGTGTCTTTAATACTCTTAGACTTAGTATTTGAAGATTAGATGTCCTTGATGTGATGACTTTCAGATTTTGGGGATAATAAGTGTTAGACTTTAGTGGTTTATTTGATTGGTTACTTTAATAAGTTTTGAGCTTCCACATTATTGTTGTTATTCGTAGTTAAATTATTGATATATGTTGGGGTTTGGATTTCTTGGTTTGCCCACTTAGGAGGTTAAGTGTGGATGTCACTCACGACTCATTTTGGATCGTGACATTTACAGTATGATAAATTGAGAATTATAATTTATTCGTCATATAATAAAGAATTTGTGACTTTGATTTTTAAGAATTTCTAAATTATATCATACTAACACCTTAACCATATAAAAATATTTAAAATTAAAGAAACTAAGAAAGTACAAACAATTTTCTTTGTTACTTAATTACACGAAAAAGGATACTCTAATCAAAATAAGATAACCAAATTTCCAATGTTTAAACCATTATTAAAAATTTATTGGATTCTTGACAAAAGTAGATTATGTATACAAAAACATTCAGATCTAGCTCTCAATAACATAATAACAATCACCTTTATAATAACATTTCACTATAAAAGTTAAGCTTTTTTTAACTCAATATTCTATGTTGTGTTTTACTTCTTTGTAACATTCTTTTTACCTACAACAACAATATCTAATCCGCACATTTTTTTTGCCATTTCATATCCATACATATCCTACACAAATACAAATACAAATTAGCCAAACACATGCAGATCCTTAAACTTGTCCCTAAATTTCATTTTGGCACTCCAATTCAACCTTGTTCCATTTTAACCCTTCAACTTCAATTTTCATGTTTCATTTAGACACTTCTAAGTAATGTGGCAGAATGTGTTCATCACACTTTCTCTAAGGGAGTGAAAGCCAAAAACAATTTATTTTTTTTAAAAAATAAATAAAAAATTAACCCTTTAACTCTATTTTTTAGTACCATTTAAACACAAAATACGGATTTATGATTTCTTTATTTTATTTATGTTCTTCATTACAATTAAGCAGAATCGTCTCGACCATAAGGCCACTAAAGCACAATGACTTGGGACCCTAAATATTTTCGGGCCCCAATTTTATTTTATTTATATATATATATCATTACTCTTATGTTTACCTTTTTTATTTCTCTTTCTATTTTTTCTCTCATTATTGAATATTCTAAAGTCTATCAAATAGTAAAACCTAGTTATGAATTTTGGCCTTTAGGCCCCACAATTAAGTATATTTATAGCCTAACATCAAACACTTATCTATAAATATCTTTTGGACGGTCAAATTTTTTATGTTATTGGTTGATAGTTATAGAATTAAAAGTTAGATAAGTAAAAATAAAAAATACTATGTTGGTTGATATCGATTGATTATATGTCCAAGGATGATTTCAATGAAACGATAATTGGAATTTGTGTGGACAAAATTTGTAGAATAAATTATTGGATATATTAGATATTGTCATAAACTGTAACATGACTTCGACTTCATGGTTATCTTTAGATACTTCCCTACCTATCATGAACACATTTGAAACAAACTGATGAATTGGATGTGGCATCGTTTGGCTCACATACTAGTTATAAATATAAATTATGATGCAAGATATTTTATACGATGAATAATATTAATGAATAGATTATTACGCGATGAATAATAATGCATGGATTTTATTGCTTCTGAGGTTACACATTGCTACAGGGAAGTCAACCAAGTTGCAGATGCCTTGGCAAAATGGAGCTAGTATTACAAATGAGGAGTTGTTTATTTGTATACATGCTCACCTACTATCGATAGCCATCGGACCTTATAAACTTGATCTCATACAAATGGAGTCCCTAAGGCATAAGTAGAGGAAAAATTATTTTGTATAGAACTGATCCAGTTGAGATATTATAGCTAATTTTGTCTAGCACATTGGACTTGTAAATTTGTGCAAAACTTGTATAGTTTTTGTCAGAACTTTAGTTTTTATGAAGCAACTACTGAAATGGGTCGAGCTTAAGCTCCACGTAGCTTTGTAAATTTATTCATTAATATAGAGGTCTCACCACTATACCGTGATAAATTATTATTATTATTATTATTACTATTATTTGAGAAAGGCACATAGTTTTTTTTTATAAAAAAAAATACATGGATTTTATTAGACAGTGAATATATAAAGGCACATGGGATGTTAACAATGTTATATAATGCATATGATTAGTTGATTACTTAGAGTCTACTCGGGTGAATTTAATTATAACTTATCACTTATAGGTTAAAAGTTATAAGTTAAAGATTCTTCACGTGAAAGATATTTTTTTATCTTAAAAGTTATAAGTTGAGATTTTTCATGTGGAGGGTATTTTTTTTATCTTAAAAGTTGATAAGATTAGGAAAAACATAGTTCTTGGCCTCTTATTGTTTCAAGAATCACAAGAAGACATTCTTGGAAAAGGATTTTAAATTTTTTAGCGTAAATTTTAAGAGAAAAATAAGAAAGTTAAAAGGACAATTAATGAGGAAAAGGTAAAAATTAGTTATTACTGGGGAGAAAAAGAGCAATAAAGGGAGGCCAATTTAGAAAAATTAACAGACACTTTTTAATTTTCTTTGTTGAGAACATAAAGTGAAACAAATGAGGAAAATCCAAAAACATTAGGCAAAACATAGTACTTGGCTGGCGAGATATGTCACATTATCTCTTCATAGACCTGAATTATATAATATATGCTTTAGAAATGATTTATTCAGAATTCAGACATTGTTTAAAATTAAGAATTTATAAATTTAAAATTTTAGCTTGATTTATCTCTATCTCCCTTATTAAAGAAATGGACTTTGAGTCTTATTTAACCTCATAAGTTAATTTATTCAAGATGTGAGGATCGTTTATAATTATATAAAGAATTTAAGTGCATTCTCAACGTTAAGTAAATAATTTACTGGGACGGGCCTATACGATATTAAATAAATAATTTTTAAATCTATTTCAACCCTAAAAGTTTACTTAAAAAATGAGAATTACTCAAGATTATATAAAGAATTTAAATACACGCTAACCCATGAATTTGAGACTATAATATCCTTTAAATAAATTATATAAACTACGAATTAATTGAATCAATATATTTCGTACCACAACCGACTAAAAAGCAAAAGAAAACGACAATACTTGTCTGGGGGAAAAAATAATGTACGATAAGTAGTCATTTTCAAATTTCTTAGTACATTATTTTTCAAAAGTAAATCAACTTGAAGAGTATATATTAATTATTATTTCTTTGAAAACATGTCTTGATAGAGACGAATTATAATTTTTAAAATATGGATGTATCATTAAAAAATGTACTAAATGAGAATTAACCCCTAGTATATTTAAGATAAGTTATTTAGCCTTCTTATAATATAGCATCATCAAAAAAAATTCAATTTTTAAATATATATATATAATTTTATTAAAAAATACGAATTCAAGTATCTCCTATTTTAGCTATAAATTCACCTATGCTTGTAGTATATATATAGGCCTTCCTATCAAAACCCTAGCATTATCTTCATGAAATATACATATATAATAAAATAATTCTTTGGCACATGTGTTACTTATGCTGATGTTATCCTTGCCAGGGGGGCAAGTTTATGAATTTTTTATTTTTGAATATTGCTAGAAATTATGGAAAGTTGAGGAATAATTAATTTTAGAATATATTTATCACATATTTAATTGGAATAAACTCGCATAATTACTTATTCCGTATTTATAATGTTATTTTATTTCAATGTGATAATAATTCTACAATAATTAATCTCATAATAACTTGTTCTCCGACCAAACGAGCCTTTTTATCCGGCTCTCATATTCCATTAGGTCCCAAATGGAGGCCATTTCTTGTCTGGTCTTCTTGTCGTTTCCACATCATTTTAATGATATCTTGAGATATATTTTTAATTTTTTAGGGAGGAGAAAAAATATCAAATCTATTGTGATTGTGAAATATATCTTTAATTTTTCAAATTAAATTTTAGGCAAAAAAGAAAAAAGAGAAAGGAAGTTAATAAAGAGACTTTTTTTTAATTTTCTTTATAGATAACATAAAGTGAAACAAATGAAGGAAAATAAAAAAAAATATTAGGAAAAACATAAAACTTGACATATGAGACGTGTCACATCATCTCTCCACAAACATGAATTATATAATATATAGATTTTTTTTAGAAATTCATTTACGCTTCAAAGCGACAAATAATTGACATGATTTTTCATAATTAGCTTTCATTCATGCTGAAATTTCTTCACTTTTGAGTATAGTCCTTTCACAAGCCTCTTTTGCTATTTCACTTCCAAAATGATTGATTAAAAGTCCTTTTGAAACAGCTCTTAGGTTTATCATTAAAGTCTTTGCATCAGCCTCATCCACAAGCTTTGATTAAGGATATGTTAACTCTATTTTCCCAATGCTAAAACAATCATTTTTCTCCACCACTTTAGTCATGTCTTCAACAGATGGAAAATACATTGGCAAATTGAATGAGTCAACTAAAGACTCATCTAACTTTCCCTATGGAAAAAAATAAAGAAATCTCAATTACATTTATTACTTATTTATGTTTAATGAAATTCTGAACATATGTATAAGGTCTGAGCCAAAGATATACTTACAAACTTATCTTCTAAAATATATCACGACTTAGAATACTAGTTACGGTGTAAGATGAAAAGATAATAACCTGATGCGAGATATGTTGTTTATACATTTTAAATGAATTTCTTATCACAAATATAATATCAAATCTGAGCCAATGTTATGTCGAACCCATAACTTTAATATAATGGCAAGTCCATCCTTGCCTTTAGGTTAGCCTATGGAGTAATTTTTTTTATTCAAACTACATAACAAGTAAAAAAAATTTATATTTACGTACAAAGCTGTTTAATTCGCTATGTAAAGCATAATATAAGATATTAGCAAGGATAAGCAATGTTATTATTACTCACTTTAATTTCAAAGTACGAAAAGTCATCGAGTACATTATAAAATTTTATTGAGTATCTTAGTATAATTGTTATTGTGTATGGACTCTTCAAACTTCAAAATCATGTTACAGTTGAAATTGGGATAAGTGTAAACAAGTTTGTAACATAAGAAGAAAAAAAAAATCTCCAATAGTCCAATAACCAAAAGTTATAATCCACACATTTATTCATTCATTATTATTCATTGTACAAAAATAAGCATGCATTATAAATAGTATGTTTGATAACTAGTATGTGAACCAAATAAATCGGTAAATGGAAACGCTCCACACAATATGCATGTCACATCTAATTGTCTAAAATTAGGAAATATCCAATCATAGTATATATGGACCTTTCAAAATTCAAATTCCTGTAATAACTGAAATAGGGATAAGTGCAAACAAATTGTAATATAAGAAGAAAATAAATATATCTCCAATAATTCAAAGTTATAATTATCCACACAATTCCATATATTGATAATCAACAAAGCTGGCTATCAGCCCTACTTTGCTTTTTCGTTGGGTTGATAGACTCAAAGATATTATTATTAGCATGGTGTGCTATTGTCTCTTTTGAATCAAATATAGACAGATCGATTTTCTTTTAATTTAGTAAATATGGGGTAATTTTTAAGTCATGTGATATTTTCAAAATTAAATAAAAATAGCTTTAAGATTTCCTATTAATTCAGTAAACATAGGTCTATTTATAACCTAAATAATAAATATGCATTTGTCATAAACTGTAACATGACTTGGACTTTATGGTTATCTTTAGATATTTCTTTAGCTATCATGAACACATTTGAAACAAACTGATAAATTTGATGGTTCAAATACTAGTTATACGTATGAATTATGATGCAAGATTCTTTATATGATGAATAATAGTAATGAATAGATTATTACACGATGAGTACATGGAATGTTATATAATGCATATAATTAATTGATTACTTAGAGTCTGTTCGGGTGAATTTATTACTTATCATTTATAAGTTAAGATTTTTTATGTAGAAGGTATTTTTTTTATCTTAAAAGTTGATAAGATTAGTACTTGGCCTCTTTTTGTTTCAAAATCACAAGAATACATTCTTAGAAAAGTGAAACAAATGAAGAAAATTGTTCTTGCACAAGCTTCTTCTGCTATTTTACTACCAAAATGATTGATTATAACTCCTTCTATAGAACCTCTTAAACTCATCATTAAAGTTTTTGCATTAGCCTCATCCACAAGATTTGATTTGATATTTATCAACTCCATTCTCTCAATGCAAAAAAGTCCATTTTTCTCCACTACTTTAGTCATGTCTTGAGGAGAGGGATAATACAATGGCAAATTGAATGAGTCAACGAGATATTCATCTAGCTTTCCCTATGTGGCAAAAGGAAAGAAACATCAATTACAAATGTATGCTCAACGTTTGTTTCAATTTATGTGAACATATTTTCTTTTTAATCTATTTGAAAAAGTACTTGTCATATTTAATATCGTAAATACCAACTAAAGTGATTATCATAATACAGATGCTCAAAGCAAACCAAAAGGTAAAACGTTGTCATATAAAATGAAGTCGAGATTACCTCATTCACCAAATCAATAAGACTAGAACCAAAAAATCTCATGAGACGTATATAACCCGAAAATGCTGTGATAAGCACCATCATTCCTCCATGAACAATCTCCTCAGCTCTTACATTAAAGAATATTTCCATGTCCTTTTCAAATTGAGAAAAATAAGCATTCACTACTTCAACATTTGATGCATCAACATAGTGAATCAATCCCTTATTCCATGCTGGGGATTTCTCATCTACCAATTCTTTTGGAATCTTGGATAACCAATTTATACCGGAAGAAGAATGTACAAAATGTATAGATCGCGATGGAAATAACCTACCATAAAAAGATCCTGGAACTCCATATGCATAGTAGGATCGATCAAAGGGTAGTGATTGAAAGAGGATATTGAAATCATTAGTGACATGATCGTTGAAGAATATT
>JAJOOO010013500.1:0-30758 GCA_029582685.1 Solanum piurae | reverse complement strand
CTCCCTTAGTCTTTATTTCCCCCTTGATTATGCTTATCGTGTATGGTCATTTTATTTGCTTCCGCGACCAAGGATGTGTAATGATACGCTATGAGGCTTGTTTGAGGTTCCTTCGGGTTCCTCATTCGCCGGTCACGTCTAGGCCCTAGGCTTGGGTCGTGACAATGACAAATGGTAAAGTTATAGCTTATGCCTCCAGACAGCTTAAGGTTCACGAGAAGAATTACCCAATCCATGATCTAGAATTAGCTTTTGTAGTGTTTTCTTTAAAAATATGGCGTCACTATCTTAATGGTGTTTATGTGGATGTGGTCACCGATCACAAGAGTCTGCAGTATGTGTTCAGTCAGAAAGATCTTAATCTCAGACAGAGGAGGTGGTGAGAGTTACTCAAGGATTATGACATAAGTATTCTATATCACCCAGATAAGGCCAATGTGGTTGTTGATGCTTTGAGCATGTTGTCTATGGGTAGTACCGCCCATGTTGAGGAAGAAAATAAAGAATTAGCAAAGATGTGCATAGACTGGAACGATTAAGGGTTTGATTAATGGATTCCAATGAAGGAGGACTGGTAGTGGTGAATGGGGCTGAATCATCATTAGTGTCAGAAGTGAAAGAGAAACAACACCAAGATCCTATTTTGCTTGAATTAAAGGCAAATGTTCATAAGCAAAAAGTGATGGCTTTTGAACAAGGGGAAGATGGTGTATTGAGGTATCAAGGTATGATTGTTTGTACCAAGGGTGGATGAACTCCAAGAGAGGATCATGGAGGAAGCTCATAGCTCTAGATATTCTATCCATCCGGGATCAATAAATATGTATCGTGACTTGAGAAAAGTCTATTGGTGGAGTAGTATGAAGAAAGGCATTGCAGAGTTCGTTGCTAAGTGTCTGAATTGCCAGCAAATCAAGGTAGAGCACCAGAGTCCTGGTGGTATGGCTCAGAATATAGAACTTCCGGAATAGAAGTGGGAGATGGTCAATATGGATTTTATTACAGGTTTACCATGGTCTCGCAGGCAGCATGATTCGATTTGGGTGATTGTAGATCGAATGACTAAATTAGCCCATTTCTTACCGGTAAAGACTACCCATTCAGCAGAGGATTATGCTAAGTTATATATCCAAGAGGTAGTCAGACTTCATGAAATTTTGGGGTCCATCATTTCAGATAGAGGTGCATAATTCACCATGCAATTTTGGAAGTCATTCCAGAAAGGTTTGAGTTCGAAGGTGAATTTGAGTACTGTTTTCATCCTCAGACTGATGGTCAAGCAAAATGCACTATTCAGATTTTAGAAGATATGTTGAGGGCTTGTGTGATCGATTTCAAAAGTAATAGGGATGATCACCTACCTCTCATTGAGTTTTCTTATAACAATAGTTATCATTCTAGCATTTAGATGGCTCCTTATGAGGATTTTTATGGGAGAAGATGCAGATCTCCTATTGGATGGTTTGAGGTTGGTGAAGCTGGGTTGATAGGACCAGACTTAGTTCATCAAGCTATGGAGAAAGTGAAAGTTATTCAAGAGATATTGAAAACAACGCAGAGTCGTCAAAAATCCTGTATTGATGTTAGGAGAAGAGACTTAGAATTTGAAGTAGATGATTGGGTATACTTGAAGAAGGGTATTATGAGATTTGGTAAGAAGGGGAAGCTTAGTCCCCAATATATTGGTCCTTACAGAATATCCAAGAGGATTTTTAATGTAGCTTATGAGTTGGAGCTACCGCAAGAGTTAGCAGAGTTCATCCGGTATTTCACATTTCCATGTTGAAGAAGTGTATGGCTGATCATTCACTGATTATCCCAACTGAAGATATTGGTATTAAGGATAGCTTATCTTATGAGGAGATCCTTGTCCAGATTCTATATCGTCAGGTTCGCAAGTTGAGAACCAAGGAGGTAGCATCAATCAAGGTCCTATGGAGGAATCAATTTGTTGAGGAAGCTACATGGGGGGCTGAGGAATATATGAAGAAGAGATACCCACATCTATTTGAGCCCGAAGAAAATCTAGATCAAGGTATTAATTCTCTTCTTAGTACTATTTTAATTGATATACTGAATGTATTAGATTTGAAAGAGATGTTCCCAAGGGAGATATATTGTAATACGTCTCTATTTGAAAGAGATAAAAATAGAAAGAATCAAATTTGGAAATAGCAAAATCTGAAAAGTTTGGCAAGATATGCTAAGTATGAGTTTTGGGTCAAATTCAAATGACCATAACTCTTAGTACATAATGAGTTAGGTGGGCTACAAGGTATCAAATGAAAGTTCTTGGAATCATCTTTCCAACACCACCTAGTTTGCTAAATTTCGAGCTCGTATGAAGGAGATATGCCTATTTGAAGTTGGGCTGTCCATTTAAGGAAAGTTACCCGGATTTAAGAAGGGTATTTTGGTTTTTTTCCTTACCCTATCAGATTTATTCCATTTTTAGTAATTAATTAGGGGTCTAAACTCATTGGGTTCAGTTTACGCATTCTAAATTAACGCCTAGGGTTTGAGAATAGTTCAAGAAGAGGAGAAAAGGAGAAAAGTCAAGGCGTTCTTGGAGATTTCTTGTGGAATCGAAGGTCGTTTCGCCAAGGGTTGATCCCTAAGGAGGTATGTGAGTTCACATAGCGTAAGGTTCTTTCACCCACGCGTCACTCATGTTTATTTCATAGAAATTCGTTCTAGAAAGTTGAAAGTTTGATGATCTTGAATTGTGTTCTTGAAAATGGCTTTCGTTCTTGAGTTAGGATGCAATTGTTAAGTTCTTGAGGAAATCATGTCGATTTTAGAGTCGTTTATGAGTAAATTCTTGTATACATGTGTTGCGTATCTGAATGTAAATAGAAATTGAGAAAAAGAATTGAATCTAGGCGAATTGGAGTTAGAAAACGAGGAAGAAAAAGTCTAACAGAAAACAGGTACCACGCGGAGCTGTTCCTTCAGAGTGAACTTTCTCTCTCCGCATCGCGGAGAGGTCACGGACCCCACTAGTTCAAAAATTATTTCGCGACCAAATATTAAAATGCATATCCGCATCGCGAACTTGCTCCCAGACAGTGTTTTCTTGACCATTTCTCATGATTAACTATCTAAAAACACTCTTAATCATCACGATATCCTTCCTATCACAAATAATAACGTTGAATTCATAATTCAAATTCAAGGTAGAGTAAAGAGTCAAGTCTTGAGAGTTCTTCGAGTCATTTTAAGAAGTCTTTTACAAATCTTTTAAACTCGTTTTAAGACTTAAGCATCGAGATTGAGAATGAGTAGAGTCGGGTTCATTTTCTTTAAAATGTTATATGGGGATTAAATATTCCCAAGGAGTAAATGTTTTCACATTTAGGATGAGAGGAAACACCGATTTCCAAAAGATTTTTCATGAGTAGTTTTGAGTTCCATCTCTTTTAAGAGATAAGCTTTTGAGTAATAACCTCAAAACCACAGAGAAAGAGTTATGTTTTTTAAACATATGAGTTGAGTATATATTTTGGGAGTAGTATTAAGCACCGATGTGGGGACGAGTTCATAATAACTCAAGTCTCCATAAACCATGTAGCCAACGTGGGTAGAAAGGGTCATACTTTTTAGATGATTCCTTAATGTTTTTTAGCATAGACTAGTGGTTCCACTTAGTTGAGGCATTTTATATACTGGCAAGTTATAGGACAGTTCTGGCAGCATGGGCGAGACGTTGTATCATCACATAATTCATAGTGATGCTTGTCGGTTAGAGAATCTCCCAAACAGAGTTTATTTTTTGTATTCTTATATACAACTGAGATATTATTGTATTTTCCAATACTTTGAGATGTTGTCTACTGTTTTAAATGCTTTATATAAATTGCATCTTTATTGTTGTTTATTTATGCATTGAGTTAAGTATCCATGTGTTGAGTAAAGTTGAGGTAAGTGTTTCTAAGGGGAGCAGTCTAATAAATCGATTGTTGGTGGCATCGCGCTATCTTAGATTAGGGATGATAATTCAATATATCATTTCAGATTCTAGTTCAAGCTTATGTGTTGTTTAGATATCCCCTTGCATGCTCGTACAATCAATGTACTGACGCCATTTATGATGCAGATACAGGTAACCAGGATCAGCATCCAGCGCTTCATTGATCTAGTTGAGCATTTCAGAGTCATTTGGTGACTCTCTGCTTCCATTTATTTTTTTAGTTTTGTGTTAGATATATACATATCAAAAATATTTTATACTTTCCGCTGCAAGACACTTTATAAAATAATTTTATTTATTTATGTTATATTCGGTACACAAGTAGAAAAAAATCCTAAAAATATATGTACATATCTAACACAAAATGAGAATAATGTAAAAAAACAAAATAGGAGCAGAGAGTTAGGTGGAGTGGGTAGATTTATTTTTATTTTTTTAAAATAATATCTAAAAAAAATTTAAATAAAAGAGAGTGTATTACACACACCATGATGAGAACGTTATAAAAAAGAGAGGTGTGTTTCTCAAATCAATAAATAATAGTTTTGGTATGAAACTCACTCTCTCAATAGTTTAAGTATGAAACTCAAAAAAAAAAAGATAGTTTAGGTGTGCCTTTTACACTTATCTCTAATTTTAAAGGAAAAAATGCTACGTATTATTGAAGGAAAAAAATATAACTACATGTATGATCCTCTCTATCTAAGTGTCTATTTCTCTCTGAATTCATATATTTTGTTTTCTATCATATTACATATCATGTAAATCTGACTTTTAACATAGAAAAAGGGAAAATCATTTCCTATATATGTGTTTAACAGTTAGAGTCTTAGAGAGTCTACATATTTATTTGACAAAGAGAAAAATAATTAAAATTGAATTCAATATTTGTACTTTTGTTCCCGTGTCCATAATTGACGAAATGAATTGTATTGGAGATCAAGATAAAGAGTCTGGCCCCATAACAAATATTTTTTTATATAACTTACATAAATCATCTCATAGTGTGAGACTTAAATTATATTATATCCTTACTCTTTTTTATTTTATAAAAAATCCTTTAAAATTATAGCATCCAGATACATTCTAATCAGTCCGATACATAACGTCTGATATATTAAATAACTTGATTGTTGCACTTAAAAAGGAATCTAAATGTAAAATTAATTATCAGTCTCATGAATTATGTAAAGCAGATTGATATCAATCTATTCCAATCCGTAACAGATTCAGAGAATTCAAAATTCAAATTTTCTTCTCCTCTATCTATCCCAAATCATAACAAATCTAAAATAGACAACCACAGTTGCTGATACATGATGAATATATCAATTTTTATTGAGATATTCAGGAATTTAGGTGAGCGATCTGAGTTATGAACGATACAATAGTAATAGAATAGTTGTTGGACAAATGATTTTTTTTCTGAATCTCAAATCAGCCATTACGGCTAAATTGAATCTCAAATCCACCATTGATACAACAGACAAGATGGCTGGAGAGATATACTGCTTTGATGCTACATCCGGCGAAATTATATGTGTCGAAGTTGGGGAAAACAATACCCAAGCTCTTGCTTTGGTTGAATAAAAAATTGGTGATTCATATTATATTCTCGGATTTGAATTAACAAATTCCATAACTGATTTCAAGAATACAGAGGTGAAGGAAAGGAAATTGTACAAGATAAAGCAACGCTCATCTCTATAATAGGGAAATATAAATTAAAGCATAATTTCAATTTCAAGGTACAAAGATCTGATAAAAAAAGGTATGGGATTAGTTGTTTTGTATTGTGAATTAGTATTTTTGATTTTTTGATACATAAGTCGTGATACATTGTTATTCCTGAAAGAAGATACATTGTTAGCCGTGAGTGAAAAATATGTATTTGTGGGAGATTTCAACTAGACAAAATACCTTGTGTACATGCAATTGTTGTTTGATACATGTGAAATTTCAACTAGACGAAATACCTTGTGTCATGATACATTACTGACTACAAAAATGGATACAATTCTAGTTTGATACATGTGAGTTACTAGATACAACTTGATACAATTATAGCCAATGTGTACTTAATTTTATGTATCTGTGATTTTCTGAATTTTAAATGTATTAGTAATTAAATTACTTTCGCTTTTTAATGTATCTATTATCCATTTTTGTCACGCCTCCAGGCTACCCCTGGGCGTGGACACGAGACCTAGGATCACGGGTGACTCCAAGCTAACCCTGTTGGCATATCATAAGCATACTAAGATAAATTAAATCAATAAATATTGTGCGGAAGCTAAATCATGAGATAATCTGAAATGATGGGGAAATACCCAAATACTAAATCTGAATATATGAAAACTGAGAGTTTGAATACAAATGAAAAGTCAAACTCTATGACTAAAGTTGAAACTAACTATGTCTGAAATAAAGCCTCTACTGACTAGAAATTCTGGGACATGCCCCAGCTAGATCTAGCAAAACTGAAACTAAAACTAAAAGCAAGAAAGATAATCATGTCACTAGTCCTCGAAGAATGAGGACTCACCACTGAGGCTGTTGAACTGAAGATCGGGAACTGATCTATTCGTGATCTAACTGCTAAGGACCTGAACCTACATCACGAGAAGATGTAGCGCAGAGTATGTGTCAGTACTTGAAAGGTACTGAGCATGCATGATAGAATAAAGCTGAATAATAACATAACTGAACAAGCAAATAAGAAATAATATAATCTGAACATGATAAGGATACTGGAAATATTGAACAAGGCTAAACTGAATGAAATGACCAAGTTTATAACATGCTGAGATTGAATACTAAACTATACTGATAACATGGTCAATGCAATAGAATCTGACTGAACTGTGAGAGCTACTAATAACCGACATAAAACGATATGAGCTAAATATGGAGTCTTATTTATACACCCCATCGAGAGGACCCAATATACCCTGCCAGAGGTATAGAGGCATGACTGGCGTGATCACTAAAATGTAATGCCCAACAGAGGGGACTTATCCGATGAGGCACAACGTTCTGGGACTTGTGGGTGACTGACACTAGCCCACTCGGTATTAAGCTTCTCCCAATTGATTAAGTGATTAACACTTTATGACTAAAATGTTGTAACACTGAATAGCTCAAACACTTACATGCAAACTGAGAATGCAACATTAATATACTGATAATAATGCATTTGAAAATTGAGGCATGTTTACATATATAACTGAATTAACTGGCCTAGCATGCGTAATTCAGGAACTAAAAGAACTACATAGCTAGGGTTCTGAGTTTATGCATGAATCTGGGCAGAACAATACTACAACATGATGATATGATTTGGAATCATTCTAACAGCTAAAACCCAACAATTCTAACATTCAACAAACCTTAGGTCTCGATAACAATAAGGGAATCAAGATTCTGACTGAAACCTAAGGACCTAATGGGTGAAAAGAACCCACTAGTGAAATTCCACATACCTGGTGACGAATTCCACGGAGAAATCTTTCGATTTCGGGGCTGGAACTGATGGAACCTTGTTGCGTTCTTGAACTAAGGTTCTTGACCTCTTTCTCCTCTTTTGCTCTAATTTTTTTTCTAAGTTTTCATGAATGATCTGACTTAGGTAAGTTCTATTTATGTTTCAAGGCTAAAACTGACCAAAACTACGTAGTTTAGGGTTTAAACGACGTATTTTAGGGGTCCAACGCATAAGGAAAAGACCAAAAGACCCCTGACTTAACTACTGTCGGGGTCACCGACGGACCGTCGATCGACTGACGGTTCGTGCTGGTCAAACGTCAATCGTGACTGAGAGAAAAAATTGGGGGTCTGATCCACGGACACAGACCACAATCCGTGGGTCCGACTGTGGGTCGACACTTAGAATATTTTTCTAGGGCTGAGTCTGGGGAGGGTTGCAGATTCGAATCACGGACTACCAGCACGGGTCGTGGGTCACCCTACGGTCCATGGGTGGCAACCGTGAGTTGCACCTATAACTTCTGGAAATCTGCATTGAGGTCTGTTTTCGGATACGGTGTGTTACAATTTTAATCATTCATATTTTTTGAATTTGTATATTGATATATAAGACATCATAAATTAATTGTTAGAGTTTGATACAATATGTCATGCCCTGAGCCTACACCCTGGACGTGGCCAACATCGAGAACCATTGCCGGCCCCCAAGAGAACCATTGGCCTCTCTCAACTACTCAACGAAAGACTTAATCAAGTGAAATAGAAACCTCAGTTACAAATTTAACTCATAAGTAAAGTAATTTAACTAAAAAGAATACTCAAATGAACATAAATGTTCAACTCACAGCCTTTAGAATATCAACAAGGGAAATGAGAAAAAGACTCCTCAACTACTACTGTCTATGAAGCCTCTAATAACTATGATGGAAGTCAGGAAAAGACCCACAACATCCTAACAAAACTGAAAGTAAATGTGGAACCCTTCGAAAGCAAAGAGGCTTACCAAAGCTAATTGGTATTGCAAGTGGTATCAACGGAGCGCCTATTGATGATCCTGAATACATGTATCTGCATCATGAAACATCCTCTCGTCTACGCTGCCAGAATTGTCCTATACCTTGTTATAGTATAGGACATCCTCAACTAAGTGGATCCACTAAGTTATGCTTAAAAGCAATAAGGACTCGTCTAAAAAGTATGATCCTTTACCCATGTTGGTATACATGGTTTATGAGGATTTTGAGTTGTCTGAACTCATCCCCATATCGATGCTCAATACTACTACCAATAATATATAACTCATGCTCAAAATGTTTAAACACATAACTCCTCCTCATTTTGAGACAATTGCCCATAAGACTCTCTTAAAATAGATAATGTTCAAAAACTCCTCATGAACTCATTTGGAAATTAAGGTTTCCTCTCGTTTTAAATGTAAAAGTATTTACACTTGGGTATACTTAGTTCTCTTATACTCATTTTAAAAAGAGAAACTCAACTCTAATCATTCTCATACTCATTTACTCAAGTCTTAAAACAAGTTTTAGAAGATTGTAAAAGACTTCTCAAAATGACTCAAAAAGGTTTCTTGAACTCAACTCTTAACTCTACCTTGAATTTGGAATGTGAATTCAATAGTTATGATTTTTATATGTGGGATCTCTCAATGATTTATAGAGGCTTATATAGTTGATAATAAGAAATAAGGTAAGACTCAAATTAGAGAGCAATGGCGCGACGCGGAGAAGGATTTAATTTTAGTCACAACATAAATTTTGAGGCAGTGTATTATGTATCCTCCTGCAAAGTGGAGAGGGGGTACTTATCTGAGGACTGAATTTATAAAATGCCTCTACGACGCATACTTGTGCGCATATTTTTGCCCGATCTTTTTTTCTTCTCCCAACTCAATTCAATTCACACCCCAAGCAATTTCATGGTCCAATTTCACAAAAATTCATCAACCCAGAACATTTTCAATTAAACCCACACAAAAATCAATCAAGAGACTCAACTATTTCGCAAAACTCTCGCCTCAAGGATTCAAAGACCTCTATTGTTAACTAAAGCTCAAGAACTTCTCAAGAAAGAAAGAAATCACTTCAAGAACGAATTCATAGTTAAAAGTTTACATGATTGGCGTGAGGCTGAACAAACCCAACACTAGGAAAGCTTACATACCTCTAAAGAACTAAGTTCTTGGTGAAAACCCTCAAAGCTTGCAAGAATCTTGAACGTTCTTCTTTTTCTCCTCTTGAACTCGTGTCTAAAAGAACCCAAGCTCTTTTGGAATGACTAAAACTGATTCAAATATGTTAAAACCCCTAAAAGAGTGAATAAAATGTGTAGACCTAGTGGGGTAGCGAAAAGACCAAAATACCCATCCTTAAAACGGATGAATTTTCTTAACTAGATAGGTTGCACTCAAACGAGCATATCTCCTACATCCAAAATCAGAATTTTGCAAATTCAGTGGTGTTGGAAAGAGGACTCAACAACCTTCGATTGGATATATAATGGGCTACCTAACTCATCTTATGCTGAAAGTTATGATCATTTGAAGTTTACCAAAACTCACAATTGAAGAGTAACTTGTACCAATCACAATTTAGCTCTTTCTAATTTAGTTCTTTCTAAATTTAGCTCTTTCTACGATCGAGGTCTTACAATATCTCCCCCTTGGGAACACTCATCCTCGAATGAGATCATTCTAAATAGAACTGAGGGTGGAAACATCTAACACCCAACTCAAACACCCCACATGCAATTCACATAATTTAGCATATCAACTTAAAGAGTACCAAGAAAAGAGTTAGTACCTTAGTTTGGAATTTCTCCGGAAGCAAATATATGTGGGTGTCTCTTCTTCATATCCTCTCCAGCCTCCCAAGAAGCTTCCTCAACAAATTGATTCCTCCAAAAGACCTTGACTGATGCTACCTCCTTGGTTCTCAACTTGCAAACCTGGCGATCCAGAATCTGAATGGGTATCTCTTCATAAGATAGGTTGTCATTGATACCAATATTCTCAGTAGGTATAATAAGTGAAGGATCGTCCATAGACTTCTTCAACATAGAAATGTGGAATACCGGATGGACTACTGCTAACTCTGACGGTAGCTCCAACTCATAAGCTACATTATTAATTCTTTTGGATATCCTGTAAGGACCAATATACCAATGACCGAGTTCACCCTTCTTGCCAAATCTCATAACACCCTTCATGGGTGAAACCTTCAAGTAAACCCAATCATCCACCTCAAACCATCCTATAGGAGATCTACATATCCGCCCATAAAGAGCCATCTGGATACTAGAGTGATAGTTATTGTTGTAAGCAAACTCTATAAGAGGTAAGTGATCATTACAATTACCCTAGAAATCAATCATACAAGACCTCAACATATCCTCTAAAGTCTGAATGGTGCGCTCTGCTTGACCATCAGTCTGAGGATGCAAAGTAGTACTCAAGTTTACCTTCAAACCCAAACCTTTATGGAAAGACTTCCAATATTATGTAGTGAATTGAGCACCTCTATCTGAAATGATGGACATAGTAACTCCATGAAGTCACACTATCTCTTGAATATACAATTTGGCATAATCTTCTACCAAAAATGTAGTCTTTACCGGTAAGAAATGGGCTAATTTAGTCATCCGATCTACAATAACCCAAAATCAAATCAGGTTTCCTGCGAGAACGCAGCAAACTAGTAGTAAAATCTATATTAATAATTTCCCACTTCCATTCCATAAAATCTATGTTATGATCCATTCAACTGGGCCTTTGGTGTTCTACCTTGACTTGTTGGCAATTCGGGCACTTCGCGACGAACTCTGAAATACACCTCTTCATACTACTCCACCAATAGACTTCTCTCAAGTCACGGTACGACTTTGTGGAACCGGGATGGATAAAGTATCTGAAGCTATGAGTTTCTTCCATAATCCTCTATTGGAGTTCATCCACCTTTGGTACACACAATCTACCTTGATACCTCAATACACCATCTCCCCCTTGTTCAAAAGTTATCACTTTCTGCTTATGAAAATTTCCTTCAATTCAAAAAAAAATAGGGTCTTAGTCTTGTTTCTTCTTCACTTCAGACACTAATGATGATTCAGCCCCATTCATCACCACAACTCCACCTTTGCTGGAATCCAATAGACGAACTCCCAATCGGGAAAGTCTATGGACATCCTTAGCTAGCACTTTCTTGCCTTCCTCAACATGGGCAGTACTACCCATAGACAACCTGCTCAATGCATCAGCAACAACATTAGCCTTACCTAGGTGATGGAGGTTACTTATGTCGTAATCCTTGAGTAACTCTAACCACATCCTTTATATGAGATTAAGCTCTTTCTGACTGAAAACATACTGAAGATTCTTGTGATTGGTGAACACATCTACATGAACATCGTAAAGAGAGTGATGTCATATTTTCAAAGCGAACACTACAGCAACCAACTCTAGATCATGAGTTGGATAATTCTTCTCATGAATCTTAAGTTGTCCAGAGGCATAGGCTATAACCTTACCATTCTGCATCAATACACAACCTAGTCCAACCCTAGACGCATCACAATACACAATAAATTTTGTGTACCCTCTGGTAGGGTCAACACTAGGGCAGTAGTTAATCAAGTTTGCAATTCCTGAAAAGCTTTTCTCACAAGCTTTAGACTATTGTAACTTCACTAACTTCTGAATCAACTTTGTCAAAAGGGATGAAATGGGTAAAAACCCCTCGACAAACCTCCTATAATAACCAGCCAATCCCAAGAGACTCTTAATATCAGTTGGAGATGTGAGTCTGGCCAGCTCTGCACTACTTCAATCTTCTGTGTGTCAACTCGAATCCCCTCTCCAGACACAATGTGGCCTAAGAACGCCATAGACTCAAGACAAAACTCACGCTTAGAAAATTTGGCATACAACCCTCTATCTTTGAGAGTTTGGAGAACTACTCTAAGATGATCGACTATCATGATCCTCCTCATTCCTCGAATAATTTATCAGAATATCATCAATAAACATGATAGTAAACATGTCAAGATATGGCTTAAACACTATATTCATAAGGTCCATGAACGCTGCAGGAGCACTAGTCAAGCCAAAAGACATAACCAAAAACTCATAATGACCATAACGGGTTTTGAATGCTATCTTTGAGATGTCACTTCCTCTTACTCTCAACTGATGATAGCCAGATCTGAGGTTTATCTTAGAAAAGCAAGTAGCACCCTGAAGTTGATCAAACAGATCATCAACTCTCAGAAGGGAGTACTTATTCTTTATAGTAACCTTGTTCAATTAGCGGTAATCAATACACATCCTAAGAGAACCATATTTCTTCCTCACAAATAAGACTGGAGCGCCCCAAGGTAAGACAATTGGTCGAATGAAACCTTTATGAAGAAGATTTCTCAACTATTTTTTGAACACTTTCAACTCAGCTAGAGCCATTCTATATGGCGGAATACAGAAAGGTTGAGTATTAGGAAGAATATCTATACCGAAGTCTATTTATCTCCAGGGGAACTCCGATAAGATCATCTGGAAAGACCTCTGGACACTCATTCACAACTAGAACTGATTGAATAAGCTGTGTCTCAACACTATAGCCATTAACTCTGACTAAGTGATAGATGAACCCCTTGGAAACTAACTTTCTTGCCTTAAGGTACGAAATGAAATGACCCTTAGGCACTGCTGAACTACTCATCCACTCTATAACTGCTCATTAGGAAACTGGAACTTTATTACTCGAGTTCTACAATCAACTGAGGCATAACAAGCATGAAGTCAGTCCATACCTAAAATAACATCAAAGCCAATCATGTCTAAATCATTTCAGTCAGCTACATTGTCCTTGTGATTGACTGAGATGGTACAATCACGATAAACTCTCTCGGCTAGAATAGACTCACCAACATGTGTGGAAACACTGAAGGGCTCAAGAAGTCGCTTAGGAAGGATATCAAAACTGATAGAAATATATGGAGTCACAAAAAATAGACTCGTACCTGGATCAAGTAATACATATAAATTAAAAGAAAAGACTTTGATCATACCAGTGACAACATCTGGTGAATCCTCCTACTCTTGGCGACTAGTGATAGCATATAGATTGTTTTGCTCCTCTGCATGTCCTTGAAGTAGTTCCTCTAGGTGCAACTCGATCTGTTGGAGTCGGTGAAGAAGACTGGGCTATATTGCCCTCATTACCATTACCTTGCCTATTCTTAGGTCACTCTCTCAAGAAGTAACCTATCTTACAACACTTTAAGCAGCCCGTGGAGCTATCACGAATCGCTCGTGGGTATTTTCTACCATACTTAGCACATGTACGAGTCCAATTAGCCCATTGTGCCACACTACCTTCGAATTGGGAAAGTCGAGCCCTGAATTTCTATGAATTCTGATTCCTGAATTCACCTACATTCTTTGGTGCAGGTGCACTAGCAGATGATGGAGCAGGCCCAGTTGGCCTTTGTTAAAAATATGATTGGTTCATATTTTCGGCCTTTTACTTCCCGGATTCATTACATGTCATCTTAGCCTTCTTGTTGCGGAACTCTTCCCTATCTCTCATGCTATCTTCCTCAACCTACTGCACATGGATCATAAGACTTAATATGCCCATGTCCCCTATCAACATAGAAGCCTTACCCTATTTGCTTGACAAGCGGGACAGTCCAGACACAAATAGACTCATCATGCTCATCATATCAGCAACCATCTCTAGAGCATAATGAGACAGTTGAGTGAAATTGAGGATGTACTCATGCATACTTATGGACTCCTGCTTAAGAGTGAGAAATTCCCTTACCTTTGCCTCTCTCAGCTCACGGGGAAAGAAACGCCCCATGAAGGCACTTTCAAACACAGCATAACTCACAATTGGTGCTCATTCAGCCCTGCTCTTCTTCCATTGGTCGTATCAAATCCTAGAAACACCCTTGAGTTGGTATGCAGCTAACTCTACTCGCTCAGCATTAGCAACATGCATAACCTCGAACACATTCTGCAGCTCCTCCACAAAGTTCTCCAGATCCTCAGTTACATTTGACCTAGTGAATTCTGGGGGATTCATCCTCAAGAACTCACGGATCTTGAATGTATAAGCCACATCCTGTCGAACCACTGTGTATTTTCCATCTTGGTTGGTCACAACTTAGCTCAACATCCAAATAGCACCCCGAAACTCAGAATTAGTGACTTCTCATTGGGGTTGCACTTCTGATGCATTGGGTCCCCCTTGATCCTGTGGATCAACATATCTCCTTCCAGGACGACCTCGAACAGCTCTTCATAGAGGCATGATCTCAAAATATACGCGCAAGCATGAATAAGAAGGAAACTTTTATAGATTTGAACTCTATCACACAAAAAGTAAGAAGGAAGGGAAATGTTTCCTAAATGTTGTACCCTTATAATTATAGATGTGGCGCGCGTCACACCGATAAATAGGACTCTATAGACACGGCTTCATAGACACCCTAGGACTCTTGAACTTTATGCTCTGATACAAAGTTTGTCACGCCCCGAGCCTACACCCTGAATGTGGTCGGCACTTAAGAACCATTTTTGGTCCCCTAGCGAACCCTTTGCCTCGCTCAACTACTCAGCAGAAGACTTACTCAAGTGAAATAGAAACCTCAATTACAAACTCAACTCATAAGTAAAGTAATTTAACTCAAAAGAATACTCAAATGAACATAAGTGTTCAACTCACAGTCTTTAAACCATCAACATGGGAAATGAGAAAAAGACTCCTAAATTACTACTGTCTATGAAGCCTCTAATAACTATGATGGAAGTCGGAACAAGACCCACGACATCCTAACAAAATTGAAAGTAAATTTAGAACCCTCTGAAAGTAAGAAAGCTCACCAAAGCTAACTAGGACTGCAAGCGGTATCAACGGAGCGCTTGTTGATTACCCTGAATAGTTGTATCTGGATCATGAAATAATGCAGGCCAAATGGTGTCAGTAAATTAAATGTACGAGCATGTTAAGGGAACACTGCAACATAACATAAAGCTTGAACTGATAAAAAGGAAGACATACTCAACTCACTCAGGAATACTTAACTCAACTCAATATGAAAGCAATAATAATAAGATGAAATACATATAAAGCTTTTAAAACAGTAGATAATTACTCAATGTATATGAAAATACATAATTAAATTTTTTACTCTTATTTGGGAGATTCTCTAACCAACAACCATCAACGTGATGATACATCATCTCTCCCACGATGCCAGAACTGTCCTATGCCTTGCCGGAGTATAGGACATTCTCAACTAAGTGAATCCACTAAGCTATGCTTAAAAGCAATATGACTCATAAAAAAAGTATGATCCTTTGTTGGCGTACATGATTTATGAGGATTTTGATTTATCTCAACTCATCTTCATATTGGTGCTCAATACTATCTCAATAATATATAACTCATGCTCAAATATTTCAAAATATAAATCCTCCTCATTTTGAGATAATTGCTCAAAATATTCTCTTAAAAGAGATAATGCTCAAAAACTCCTCATGAATTCATTTGGAAATCAAGGTTTCCTCTCGTTTTAAATGTAAAAATGTTTACAGTTGGGAATACTTAGTTCCCTTATACTCATTTAAAAAAAAAAAAAAACTCAACTATCATCATTCTCATACTCATTTACTCAAGTTTTAGAAGATTGTAAAAGACTTCTCAAAATGACTCAAAAAGATTTCTCAAACTCAATTGTTAACTCTACCTTGAATTTGAAATGTGAATTCAAGAGTTATGATTTGGATATGTAGGATCTCTCAATGATTTATGGAGGCTTGGATAGTTGATCATAAGAAACGAGCGAAGACTCAAATTGGAGAGCAATGGCGCGACGCGAAGAAGGATTTCATTTTTGGTCGCGAAATAAATTTGGAGGTAGTGGACTCGATATCCTCTCCGTGACGTGGAGAGGGGGTACTTATTTGAGGACTAAATTTTTAAAATGCCTCCGCGACGCGGACCTTGACGCATATTTTTGCCCGATCTTTTCTTTCTCTCCCAACTCGATTCAATTAACACCCAAGCAATTTCATGGTCCAATTTCACGAAAAATTATAAACCCAGAACATTTTCAATGAAACCCACACAAAACTCAATCAAGAGACTCAACTATTTCGCAAAACCTTCACCTTAAGGATTCAAAGACCTCCATTGTTAACTAAAACTCAAGAACTTCTCAAGAACGAAATAAATCACTTCAAGAATGAATTCATGGTTAAAAGTTTACATGATTTGCGCGAGGGTGAACAAACCCAACACTAGGAAAGCTACATACCTCGAAAGAACTAAGTTCTTGGCGAAAACCCTCAAAGCTTGAAAGAATCTTGAATGTTCCTTCTTTTTCTCCTCTTGAACTCCTCTCTAAAAAAACCTAGTCTCTTTTGGAATGAATAAAAATGATTCCAATCAGTTTAGACCCCTAAAATGGTGAAGAAAACATGTATGCCTAGTGGGGTAGGGAAAAGATCAAAATACCCCTCCTTAAAACGGATGAATTTTCTTAACTAGACAGACTGCACTCAAATGGGAATATATTCTTTATCCGAACTCAAAATTCAGCAAATTTGGTGGCATTGGAAAGAAGACTCAACGACCTTCAATTTGAATCTCATGTGCCACCTAACTCATCATATGCTGAAAGTTATGGTCATTTGAAGTTGACCAAAAACTCACAATTGAAGTGTAACTTGTACCAATATCAATTTAGCTCTTTCTAAGACCGGGGTGTTACACAATACTAATTAGACTCCCATGTAATGGGTTTGCAGACCTGTGGGTTATTTTGTTGTTTATATAAAGTATCAGATACATGTGAAAAAACTTTTTTGATTTTTGAATATATGTAAAGATATATATGCAAATGATACATTAATGAAAACAAAAATAATACACTTGTGGTTTTATACATGCAAATTACTGGATACAACTTCATACAGTTAGAGTCAGTGTGTTGTGAATTTATATCTTTTAAATGTATCAGCATGTGAATTTCTTTATTTTTTAATGTATCATCAACGAAGAGAATAAATTTTTAATGTATCTATTATCCAATTTAGCATGTGTGCTTAATTTATTTTTATTTTTTTGTAATGATACATGAAATAGTAGCATTTATAATGTATCTATTAAAATTGCAGCTATGTATTAGTGTGTTTATCGGATGATTATTCGTGGAAATTGAAGACCTTTGTTAGGAAAAAAATGTTACAGATATACATCATTATTGCTGTCATTACTACAAACCAGATGTATTTGCAAACAAATATGAAGTTCCAATGGTTTCAATGTTGGAAAAGGATGATTGGCCAGTTCCGGAATTTATTTTGGAAGAAGTTTTCTTACCACCTAGGTACAAAAGGATCCTTGGATGACCAAGGAAAAGAAGAAGAAAAAATCCGGATGAAAAGCTAAGCACAAACACAAATTGTTGTGGACGTTGTGGACAAGAATGTCACAATCGAAGAACTTATACTTTCTTTTCGAAAGATAGTTGGTAAAATCTTTTTTTGGATTACTGTTATATTTCAGATACATTAAGTTAAGATTAAAGATCAATTTGGTTTTTAGATTTTTCACTTTTATATTGATATACACTATAATTTACTATAAAATGATGAATTTCTGATACAATAAATTGGCATGTTAATATTTTCAATCTTGTGTACATTTTTTATTGATATTAATGTGTTCACAGTGAAAAATAAATATAAAAATTTGTGAATGTGGTACCACAATTATGTTTCAGATGCACTATTTATCTAATGTATCATTTTGTAATTGATAATAATGTGTCTAATGCAATATGATTGTGAAAAAGGTTGTGTGTATACTGTAATAAAATGTAGCTATGAATGTATCACAATAAATAACAATTAACTTTTCAAGTAGATACATTGAATTTGTTAAGTGTCTAATGTATCAGCAACTAATTACAATTACTGTGAAAAATGAGTTTAGAGTGTGTATGCATGAATGAATCAAAAATGAATACTTTGAGACTTTTGTAATCAAGTTATATAAGACACAAGTATAAAAAAAATAGATGTTGAAAATAACAACTGAATATATTGAAAATTAAAGTCAAATAAACAAGTTTTTAGAGAAACACTCTAAAACTTGATTAGAAGTATCTTAAAACAATAAAAAAAAACACTCTAAAACTAGAATTAATGTATCTTCAAACCCATAACACTCTAAAATCAGTCTATTCAACATTAATCGGATCTTCTTGAGCTGGTGTTGTGACATGACTCTTAAGCTTAGGTGAATCATCATTGTCATTAATGTATCCTGCCTTAGTCTTTTCAGTGTCGTATTTCCATAATAGAGTTGCATATCGTTTACGGAAGTAATCATATCTGAAACCATTGGATGGAATATGAATTTCATCACTAAGGAAATCAGCAAACGCAGCTACAAACAATCTGCAGTCCCTTCAAAATGCAGAATATAATGTATCTGATACACATTAAATAAGATAAGTTTTGACTGATACACCATTAAATATGATACTCATTAAACATGACACAAGATGTTTGTATCAGATACTTATTTAACTGGATATAATGTATCTGGTATATATTTAAGAAGACAATTTTTGACTGATACACAATTGAACATGATGCTCAATGAACATGACACATGATGGTTGTATCAAATATATAATGTATCTGAAACATGTTTAATAAGATAATTTTTTATCAGCATTTCCAAGAACAAAAAAATACAAAATATTAGATGAACAGAAAGTTAGAGACGATGAAAATGGTACCTAAATCGAAGTTGAAATCATTTTGAGAGGACAGAGACTTTTTTTGCCCCAGTAAATCATATACCATACCACATGATAAAATAATGCATCGGCTTATTTCGATCCAACACACCATAGACCATATAAAACATAAAAAGTCGTAAATAGATGAAAAATATATACTTAAGGTAATATAGGTCAGGAAATTGATGGTGCTGCCTTTCTTCCCCTTATAGGAGGGGAGGGGGAGGGGGGTTCAACATTGGCTTTTGAAGATGAAGGAACTTCCTTGTTCGCCTTTTCAATATTCTGATTCTTCATTGCTGATGGGCCATGCAAAAGTTTAGATCTGTTTTCAGCCCACTTATCATCATCAGAATAATATATTCGTCTAGTATTAGAAGAATTTAGTTGAGTAATATCAATACTAAAAGAAGGATCTTGATCCATATGTATCAGGAAATAAAGAAGAAGAAAAATAAAATTGAAGAAGACGATTATAGAGGAGACGCACCGTACCTATTGAGTAGTTTGAATTTGATTGACTGGGGAGAGAATCTTTTTGAAAATCAAATTCATATGAAAATTGTAACTAATAAGAATGTGGAGTGAAATTACGGAGCGATTAAAAGAGTGAAAAAAGGAGTGGATAAACGTGGGTTTGGGTGGGGATGTTTATGTATCGGGAAGATTGGAGAATTTGAGAGAAATAAGGGATTTATGTAATATTTTAAAAAGCAAGGAAATAATGAAAAATAAGGTAAGAAAATGTGTGTATATAGGTAATTTATCCATTTTTTGGGCATCGTCAAAATGGACATTTTCTAAAAATACAAATCAAAACGAACACTTCACTCATAAATAAGTGAACTATCCCTTACCACCATTAACTCCGTCTACATTCACTATAAAATAAAACACAAATATTTTAAGGGTTCACCCATAATTAGCGAACTACAATTTTTCTTATTAGCTTTTCACGTGAAGGAATATCTTTTCTAAATTTTAAGTGTATTATCATGTCTATTAGATACATAAAATCTTCTTCAACATTAAAAATACAAAAAAAAAATTGAGTGATTTTTTCATAAAATGAATTTTACTATTTATTTGTTCACAATCAATAGTAAAAAAACTATTGAGGTTGACAGGGGCAATGACTCCTCTTATGACCAATTTTTCTACGCAAACTATTTTCTTGTGTCATGCAACCTAGAGCAATGTCCATTTTATTTATACGATACCTAGTACTATTGGGTTCAAAATTTCTCAGATATGGAGTATTGCAATTAAATTGAATGGAGAAGGTGGTGAATATAACTCATCGCTCAATGAAAAAATGTACCGTTATAAGTTTGCTTGTAATTCTTAGAACTGTGGTACTTACTGACATCGGTCTTTGACTCAATGTCACACACATATCACAAAATTTTATAGCATGCGAACATGAAAAATGATATTTTTTTCATTTTTCACAAGAATATTTTTGGCTTTCAACAGTAACTATGTGCACATTTCAACCCTTATCACCCTATGTAAATGTTAAAATCTAAATTATGTCGTGGTTCACGAAACTTCTTGTTAAAGTTGACTTTCAAATGTCAGACACAAAATTTATGATATGCGGAGGGTGGTTATAACCATTCATATGTTTGGACACATTATATAATATACTAGTACATGACAAATTCAAGCTACTAAAATTTTAAAAACATATTACATAAAAACTAATCTTGAGAAAAAAACAACATAATAAATAATCAACTATAAAACATTTCCAAATCAAATAGAAAATCAAAAAGACCACATAAAAATGTCCAACAATTACTTTTTTTCTCTTCTTCATTCAATTTCCTTTTCAAAATATCATTCTCCTGCTGAGTTTCGTTAAGCATATCCTTCAAAAGATTTTGTTTTTCTCCTAATTCTTTTAGCAATGTCTTTATTAGAAGATCTCTATCTTCTACAAATTCCTTGATGTTAAATAGCATGTCAAATTTTATATTGCTTTCAGAAGTTGTTGTATCATTGTCGATTGTGGATCTCCTCACCCATGAAAGAATGATGTTAGTTTCACTTATGGACATGTTTTCTACCCAACGAAAATACTCACATCCATCGTTTTCCTAAAATAACAAAACAAGAAAACAAGTTAATATCTAGATATTTTGAAGTGAACAACTTTGAATCGTTACCTTAATTAGCCCCCACGTGCCACATCCACCATGACAAACGACTGAGATTCCTTGTAATCCATGATGTTTTATTTTACTATATTCTTCACATTTACGTACATCTGATTCAATTGACTATACAAACCTTCTGGATTGTTGAAACATGACTATCAATTTTCAAAGATCAAAATATTATATTAGTAGAAGAAAATAAAGATGAATGAAAAAAAAATATAAAGTGAATCAGAACATTTATTTATTATTGAAGAAACTTATGATTCTATGTATCAAGTAGACGTGATAATACGCCTAAATTTAAAATATATCTCTTCACATGAAAAGCTAACAAGAAAATTAAAAAAAATTGTAGTTTGCCTATTTATGGGCAAACCCCTTAAAATATTATGTATAATTTTGCAGTGAAAGTAGACGGAGTTAACGGTGGTAAGAGACAGTTCACCCATTTTCGGGTTAAGTGTATGCATGTTTTGATATGTGTTTCTAGGGAGGGTTCCTTTTGGTATGTGGTGTCCAAAAAATATCCGTTTTGAAGCCGGACTCTCAAGATAAACAAGCCTTTTAGATTCAAAATTTTCTAATAACGACTCCCAAGAATAATTATGAAAGACAAATCATCACAAGTTTATTGGGCAGGTACTCAATAGAGTCATCATGTGTATGAAAACTGATGAAGGATAATTATTTTAGGGCGAAATGATCTAATGGACCCTCGTACTTGTACGCGTTTGTATTATGAATTATTCTACTTAACTCTTTATCAACTGAACCCTTAGACTCAATCCAAATAAGATTTTTAAATCCCTCTTATCATGTGTGTAGTTCACTCTCCCTTAAATTGATGACATGTCAAATGCATATCACCTATATCAGTGACATGTCAAATCCATATCACCTATATCAATGACATGTCATAATTATCTTTATTAACTATTTTTAAAATTTATTAACCAAAATTATTTAATAAAAAGTAAAACAACAAAATTTAAATTTATTCCTTAAAATAAAATTTTGAAACTCCTACATCTTCTCCCCAATTCCCACCTTAACACAGACAAAATCTACCGGAGAAACTCTTGCCGGCGAGACTGCCTATACTCTTTTCCTCACCCATCCTTCATCTCCACCGTACACCCTCGCTATTTTCCTTTCCTCCTCCTTCAACCATCACAAAACTACCAACCTAAGCAGCAGTCGCCGCCGCACCACCAGATCTGGCCTAAATCTCTTCGTTGTCGTAACTAAATCCTCCAACCCTCACCG
Organism: Solanum piurae; assembly: GCA_029582685.1. NCBI lineage: Eukaryota > Viridiplantae > Streptophyta > Magnoliopsida > Solanales > Solanaceae > Solanum > Solanum piurae. Next base: position 8,036 of record JAJOOO010013500.1, on the reverse strand, counting down.
TCTCTCTCACTCTACTGCGAACCAGTTTTCTCCGACGAGCACCACAACCATCAACCTCTCCCTCTAGCGGAGAATCAATGGACTCAAGGAGGTTTCAATGCCAAGATCTCTTAAAGATGATGACAAGAGTATGGAAAGAAAAAAAAGGGTCGGGCATAGAGATGGCTGCAATGGTGGAGTGGGTGAAGAAGATGGAGACTTTTTAATTAATTTTTAAATTTTTGTATTATTTTATTCTTTTACTAATATTTTTAAAACTGAAATATAGTACTCACTCGCCTTAAGGAGAGTGAAGTCACACACTTTCGCCAACTCAGCCATCTTAAAGACACATAAGCGTGGTCAATGATCAGAGGGGTTCGATAAATTATCTTTTATTGAGTTTAAGGATCCAGATGACAAATGGGTAAGTAGAAGGATTCAGAATACAAACTGATACAAGTACAAGGGTCCACCAGACCATTTCGCCTTATTTTAGCCTTTTCATGTTTTTAATGGTTTTCTTCGGAAGCATATTTTTTTACCACCATATGTTTAGATATCTCTCATTGCTTTGATCCCTGGTAAAAGGTTCATTAATCTAACAAGTATAACTTCAAATCTCTGTATTAAATTTGCATGCCAATATGATTACTTTCTAGTTCCTTCCGATGCCAAAATTCGAACATGTTTTGCATTCTCTATTATTGCACTTGAAGAGCTAGCATTAGTTCGTTCTTTCTTGAGAAAAATATCGCTAAAGAGAAATACTTTATGCAATTAAGGGTGTGTTTAGTATGAAGGAAAACATTTTCCGAAAAATGTTTTCCAATTATATCAATGTTTGGTTGGGTAAAAATGTTTTGGAAAATGTTTTTCAAATCAAATCATTTTTCTCAAATTCAAGGAAAATGACTCCCCTTCAAAAAGTAAGGAAAACATTTTACAAAACTTTCCTCCAACTTCAATACAATTTTTTTGTTGAAAAAATCAATTTTTTTTGTTTAAAAAAAATTTAAAGCTTTTTTTAAAATATATTTTTCAACTTCAATTGTTTTTATTTTTTTACTCCACCGTTACCCCGATCCTCCCCTCCTGCCAACCCCCTACCACCCCACCTCAAAAAAAAATTAAAAGTTTGTTTTTTAAAAATTATTTCCAATTTCAAAAAATTTATATTCACCCTACCCCACCCCTACCCTCAACCCCCTACCAGCCCCCCACCTCCCTCCCCACCCTCACACCCCGGCCAGCACCAGTGCCATCCCCCTACCCAAAAAAAAAAATAATGTTTGTTTTAAAAAAATATTTCCAATTTTAAAATTTTATTTTTTCACCCACCCCTACCCGCGACCTTCCCCCATCAGCCCCCCACCCCCCACCCCGCAAAAAAAAATTAAGTTTGTTTTAAAAAATATTTTTAGTTTCAATTTTTATTTTTTTTACCACATCTCACCCCTACCCCCACCCTACCCAGCGACCCCCATCAGCCCCCACCCCTTAAAAAAGTAAAATTAAGTTTGTTTTTAAAAAATAATTTTTGTTTTAAATTTTTATTTTTTTTACCCCATCTCACCCCTACCCGCGACCCCCTCCGGACTCCAGCCCCACCACCCCACCCTCCCAAAAAAAAATTAAGTTTAACTTTAAAAAATATTTTCAATTTCAATTTAAAAATTAATTTCTACTCTCTAGTAAAAATAAAAGATATTTTCTCAAAAATATTCATAAATGAAACACTAAAAAAAAAATCTGGAAAATATTTTCTAGTTATTCCTCTCCGTTCGTATCTCTTTTTCCAATTTCGGTCTCGATTAGTTCACAAGATTGAATGGCCAATTCTCCTCCGAACCCTCGATTCATTCCGTGGCGCGAAATCCATCACCAACCAAACGTGAGAAAATAAGTCAAAAATCTACTTATTTTCCAAAAAAACATTTTCTAGGAAAACATTTTCCATGAAAAATATTTTCCTTCATACCAAACACACCGTAATTATATATTTCTAAGGCCTAGTAATACAATTTTTTATTAGTTCTTTAGAGACGAATCGTTAAAAAAAATTATATTGTGATAAAACGAAGTTGTAATTTAGACAGTACCAACAATTTTCATCTTTTAAATGAAAAGTAAAAGCTGAAGACTAAAAATTGAATATTATTGCATTGTCTAGCTTACTTACTGTATTGTTAATCACCACTTCTTCAAAATCTTCAACGTTCCAGAGTCTGCTTTGTTCTCCCATATCAAAGATGGTTTTTGCTATTATTGTTTTATCAACTCCACCTGCAATCCGAACATCATTGATCTCTATATGACGTAGGGATTTTAGTTTCTTTAAATGAGCTTTTATTCCCACGTTATCTTGCAAAGAAGATAAAGAATAAGAATTCTTGCATAATTTGGAAGAGATGTGATCGATCGACAATGTGCTGAATTTTTTCTGATTCAATCCTACATAAATAAGAAGATTGATTGTGGAAAATGTGAAAAAGTCAAGTGTTAGCTTGTAAGTATTGCATATGTTTATCAAATAGGAAACATTATAGTTCAAGGTAATAGCAACTTTCTATAGCATGAAGTATGAACGTTGAAAAACTTGAATAGCTTAGAAGGATTTTTGTGCATTCTCTCTAACTAAATTAACTCATTTTGGAGGTATAGATCTTGTTCTATAGAACATGTCTAGGTTTTACAGAAGCATCCAAATTTAAATGGAATTTATTGCCTTTCCTTTTTCACTAAAAGCAATTACATATTTTTAACTCACCCGTCACTAATATCATATCCCTTTAAGTCCGCGGCAGCAGTTAGGGCGTTTCTCCATCCTTGCACCTTGTGCATCCCCTCATCAGCCTCATCCTTATAACTCGATTCGTGTTTGGCAAATGCTTCTGCAAAGCTCTCACTTTGATATCGAACATGTGATGGATCCACATCATAGAAGACCGGTATGACTGTTTGTCCATTTTCTTCCTCCTTGCATTTCATGATCTTTACTAGTTCATTGAAGCACCACCTTGATGTAGCATAATTCTTTGAGAAAATGATTATGGCAACTTGAGACTCTTTTATAGCTTTCACGAGTTCTTCTGAAATGGAATTGCCATTCTCTTGCCTTTTATTATCTAGAAAGGTAAATATTTCCCTGTTATTCAAACCTTCATACAAGTGACTTGTAAAGTTTTTTCGAGTATCTTTGCCTCTAAAACTTAGAAAGACATCGTATTTCTATCGAGGACAATACTGTGAATTACTTAGAGAAGAAGAAGATGATGTCATAGATTCGATTAATTGTCTGAAAAGAAAAATAAACAGTATGAATGAGATCAATTCATGATATTTTGGACAAAGTTATATAAAGGAAAGAAGAAATTAAACAAGTACCACTTAAACATGAAAGCTTCTATGAATAAATTATTGTTGTTGGATGTAGTCAACTTATATGTGGTAACGTTATCACTGAATTATTTATTAATAGAAGTAATAGGTAGGAAATTCCTGTGAAGATTTTTAGAGCATGTTTGACATTGTTATTGTGAGACTAAAAATCCTTACTTTAACAAAAAAACTTTTTTTTTTTTTTGAAAAATTGAAAGGTTTGGCAAATCAGTAAGATTGAGAAGCAACTTTTCTGTGGTTGAAAAGAAGCTAAAAATTTCTGTTTTTTTAAAAAATGCAAAAGTAAAAGTAGAGAATTATTGTTTTTCAAGACCACAATATCTCTTCCATATATACATATTTATCAATATATCACTTATTAATTAATTCGCATATCACATAAGTTTGGTTAAGTTTCATTTAAGAATTTTATTTTTTTATTTTTATAAAATTATTTTATTTTATGTGTACATATTATTATTTTATATTTTATATATTATTTTATATATTATTTTTCAAGATTATAAAAAAAAAGTAACAACAATATTTTCATAGAATTACATCAATATTTAATTTTTTTATTTATCTATGTATAATATTGGTTGAAAATTTGAATATGTACATTTTAATTTAATAAAATAAATTTAATTAAAAAAATTACAATAGATATCCAAAATAGCTTCTATCTATAAAATAATCTTAATAATAAAAGTACATTGATACTTGTCATTATTCGTAATTTGATTTTGAAAGCATTTTAAAATAAAGATTAATCAAACACAATATGCTTATCAAAAGTATTTTTCAAATGAATAGTCAAACACAAAAAAAAAAAATCTAACGCACTTTTCTAAAAAGCTATTTCTAAAAAATGCTTCTTTTGAAAAATCAAGTGTTTAGCAAACCATCAAAAGTGATTTTAAATAGAAGCAAAAGCAGTTTTTCTGTTGTTGGGAAGAAGCTAAAAATATCTGCTTCTTAAAAAAAGCGTAAGCAGAAGCAGAAAATTATTTTTTTGAGGACTTAAATATCCCTTACATATTGACGTATTTACCAATATATCTCTTATTTAATTAACATATTTCATAAGTTTTGTTAAATTTCATTCAAGAATTTTATTTTTTATTTTTATATGATAAACTTTTTATTTTATTATGTTTATATATTATTATTTATTATTTTATATATTATTTTATAAATTCGACACTCGGGTTCATCTTGTTACAAGTACTATGGCTATACATAATTTCATACGACGACATTCTACCACTGATAATTATTTCAACTATTTTGCAAATGAAGACATTATTACATAAATCGAAGAAGAAGATGTGGGCCTTCAGAGATACCTTCAGAAATATAAGACAGATCGTCTACTACTATGAAAATATTGTGTGATAAAATTAGGGATGAAATCATTGGAAAAATTGTAAGTTTTTCGTATGTAGCTTTGTGTTATAGTTTTTAAATTTATTTTGCTTGATATTTTTAATTATATTTAACTCATCATGTTAACATTATATAAATATTTTATTTATTTATTTATCTATGTATAATATTGATTAATAATTTGAATATGTACATTTTAATTTAATTAAAATAAAAATTTAATTAAAGTTATGTATTAGATATGTAAAATAGTTTCTCTCTACAAAATAATCTTAAAAGCACATTGACACTTGCCTTTTTCGTAATTTGACTCTCAAAAACACTTTTTTTTTAAAAAGATTGCCAACACAAATTGCTTATCAAAAACACTGAATTTGCCAAACACAAATTACTTTTTTTAAAAGCACTTTTCAAAAAAGTTATTTTAAAAAAAGCTCTTCTAAAAATAAAAAAAAATTTAACAATAATGTCAAACAGACAATGTCAAACAAATTTTGCTACTCCAGCAAAATATTGCTCAGCCTTCAACAATAAAAATAATCTAAACAATTTTTTTTGTCACCATACAACAGCTGACTTTGCAAAAGGGCAATAGAGAAGAGTTGACAAATTAATTGAAATAAACAAATTAATTAATAAGCAATAATTGATGATGAAACTATACATATTCTATTGCGATTAGCCAAATACTCCATCCGTTCCAATTTGTGTGACGTATTTTTCTTTTTAGTCAGTCTAAAAAATAATGACACATTTTTATATTAAGTAATAATTTAATTATAAAATATATATTTTACTCTTAATAAAATGATTTACAGCCACACAAATTTCTATTAATCATTTTGGACCACAAGTTTTAAAAGTCTTTTTTTCTTTCTTAAACTTCTTGTCGAGTCAAACTACCTCACATAAAATAGGGCGGAGTAAGTAGTTTACTTTTGCCTTTTTTCAACTAACAAAAGTCATCAAAAAATTAAAATAATAAAAACTTAAAAAGGTCCCATTTTACCCCTGTAGTATATGAATATTTACTTTTTACCCAATATTATCTAGCTAACATTATAAAATTACAATGAAGAAAATGTGAAATGTACTCAGTTGAAACTGCCACTATTTATGCCCAAATTGCCCTTCGAAATAGCATTAGAAAAAAGTGAATATCTCCTAATGAGGGTAATGCATACAATTAAAAGGATGTTATACAATTTAAGTGGTTAATTTATCTATAAATGACGTGATAACTTTATTAAGACTATATATTAATTATACTTAATCCTAGTGCTAGATCGATAATTTAGAGTGCCTTATATTCACAAACTACTTCTATCAGTTCAATATAAATGGAGATTATGCTTCTTCAATAGAATTTGATAGCGGGGAGAATGTATTTGAGCTTGCTCTACCACTGGACGTACCTTCAATTTCTGGAAATAGTTCCCTTTTGCTCCACTTGTTTTGTGATGTGAGACAGCTTACTAATAATTCGAAGTGCTTCTTTCATCCACCCATTTTGACACAACTTTCGTCCCTCACACATATTCATCTGTAGTTAAATTTAGGACATGCTATTCATCAGAAAATGTGAAGATGTAATTTGATTTCATAATAAAATGTGGTATTCTGATATAAGAAAGGTATCGTGTCACCTTTACTAATAAGACTACTATATATGTAGATTTGAAGAGAACGAATTATTGTGTTACCATAGGCCAACACTCAACTTATTTGGCTAGATAGGCGGAGTTACCAGCGTTATTGTGCTACAACACTCGAGTAAAAGATTATTATTTTTTTGAGAAAATGGCAGAAGCGAATCTTGAGTTTGAAGTAATTTTAAAATAGCCACTTACTATATTCTTAAACATTTTTGGTCCTAGAATTTTTCATAAGTGAACAAATTTTAATCTTTATATACAATATTTAACAAACTTTTTTTAAAAGTATTTAATATACTCTTCAACTTTAAGATTTAGAACTAATATATCACTATTTATAAAAGTATCTCATATATACCTTTATCCTTATGCAAATGGCCTAGATATATCTTTAGATGAAAACAGTATGTTTGGGTCATTTGTAATGATAGGGTATATGTGAGTTACGTTCATAACAAATGTTAAATCAAACTCTATGGGGTCGTTGGGTAGAGTGTATTAAAAAAATGCAAGCATTAGCCTTGTGTAATACTAGTACCTTGTTTGGTACTCTTTTCCAACTTATGTATAACTAATGTTTGCATTAGTTATACACTCTATTGTGTATTAAGGTGTGTATTGTTAATACCATGGATTTTTAGGTATTAGCAATACAATGGTATTAATGCATTAACTCAATTAAAGACCCAATTGTCCCTCAATGCATATTTTATAACCATAATAGTGAAGGGTATCTTTGTAAATATATTTTTAAATGCAATGCATTCTAACTAATACATGCATTGCTATTGCAAGCATTACTAATACACTTTATTTAGCATTATTTTTATACACTCTACCAAACAACCCCTAAGTGACAAAATTGAGAAGTAATTGTTGGAATGTATGCGTCCACCGATTTAGATGGGACCAGGTCCTCAGCACAGTTACAATAACAAACAGTAAAATAAATGCTGAAAGTAAAGATTGCACAAACAACTTTACATGGAAACCTCCTTGCTCAAGGGAGTAAAATCACAACTTGTTCTCAACAGGACTTTTCAAACTGCTTCTACTAATCTTCTCTAAGCAAAAGTAAAATCCAGTTTACACAATGAGATTAACCTGCTAATCTCCATACTAAGCAATACCTCCTATCACTTAGCTGAGTCAGAGCAGATACAACACTTCCCACTATACTAATCCTAACCGATTAATATAGACTTTAGAGTAAGAAACTAAGTTACCCTTAACCTAGTTCTTACAATGATTCACACAAGTTTGAAACGTTTCTTTCACAAGGGAAATGAATCCTACAATATAAGAAGTATTACAAGCAAACAAAGTAACAGCTGGTACAGGAAGCACTTGAAGCAATCGATCAGGTCCCTGCTATTTTTGAAGCTTGAAAAATCTCTCTTTGAATGAATGAGATAATTTGTTGTTTTTCCTGGATATATTTAGACATGAAAAGTTATTATCCAATGAATAAGCAACCTCGTCGCTTCTTGTCACGACCCGAGAGCACCCCCTAGTCGTAACCGGCGTACTCGACCTCGAAGAGGTCTAATACAAGCCTCTTAGCATTCATTCATCGCATAGACACTAAAACCATAAGGAATTTAAAACTTTCTTTACCAAGAAAACATTTCA